>JAOXYJ010835603.1:0-13167 GCA_028566555.1 Lithophaga nigra | reverse complement strand
GGCGGGAAAAAGGAGAGAAGGGGAGGGAGAAGGGAGAAAAAAGAGAGGGAGAAGGGAGAAAGGGGAGGAAGGGAGAAGGGAGAAAGGGGGCAGGAGAAGGGAGAAAAGGGGAGGGAGAAGGGGCGGGAGCAGGGAGAAAGCAACCCCCCTGTCCAGCCCCTCCTACATGTACCTCACGGATACACATGTAATTTATGCTTAATCGAATAAAGTAATGATAGTTTCATTGAATTTCAGTGGTTGTAGACTTGCAAAATGGTGCATACCTCTGCAATTTGAGGTCAAACTCACAGGTCAATAAATTAAACTTAATCAACAATATCCATCGTATTTTTAGAGTTGTGTAAATATTTTCCCTTTTAAAGTTAATCACTTCAGTTTCTCACATTTGGCATAATTAACCCCTAGATAAAAACATTTGAGCATTTAATTCAGTTTACAGAATTACATAAAAAATAGACAATGAATGAGAAACATACTTATTTAAATAAATAAGCTTTAAAAATAAATGATTTTTACTGCTGAACAGAGATAGATTAAAAGGTCAAAATATACATGTACTTGACTGATAATGCACAAAGCAATGAATAAATCAATATCATGAAATAATTATGTACTGTTATACATATTGTACCCTTCTGTCATGTGAAAGGGTGGGTATTATGGTTATTTTTATAATAAAATAAACATGATAAACTACTGTGTTATTTTGAATATAGAAATGAAACTTATGGTAGTTATTGTCTCAACTGGGACGAATAAACGCCGAAGGCGAGACGTAGGTATTGGTTTATGTTGGCGGCGGCATTAGCTTCTTGAATAAAGCTTTATATCTCAGAAGTTTGAAGACCTACATGTTGACCATCCATTTTTTATATGCGAACACCTGTGCTGTGACCTGTCTGTCATATGGCACTTCACCTTGACCTCATTGTCATGGTTCAGTGACTTTGTAATATTTGCATCACATTTTTGTGATTAGGTCAGTTTCTCATTAGGATGAATACATGTAGCTGGACCCACCATATTTGGTCTGCAGATGCATTATAAGGTGCCCATGTCAGTCTGCATTAGGGTAAGAGCAAAAAAAATGAGGCAAAGCATATTTTGCTGATTTTCAAAAATACACAGGAATTTTTAAGGCTTTTTGTTGTACCAATTTATGTGTTTTGATATTCTGTATAATTGTGCCAAGTATCTAAGTTATATCTTGAATAGTAATGAAAATATGTCCAAAAATTATGCCAAAAATGTCAGGAGTGCAACGCCTTTTTGTGACATAAAAAGAAATTGACTTTTTTCAAAGAGTTGCCCAAAACAGAAAAAGTGTTTTCTTTTGAAAAAGTTATCTATTTAAAAAACTTCAATGTATGTAGTTTTCATTTTAATTTTTGTAAATAGTTTTTGAGCTTTAGAAATAAATTTTTTCATGGCTTAAAAAAATGAGGTACCATGTCAGGAGTGCAACACAAAATCTGCTACATTTTGATAAATAACTTTATACTGAACTTATTCTTCATTCTTCAGCATCAGATGCTAACTAAAAGTCAAGTACAATGTTTAACCTTCAAAACAGATAACTCAGATATATACATTATGCTGAAATATGATCACAGTTGCAACATAAATGAAGGTACCCTTAACTGTCAGGAGTGCAACATTTGTTGTTTTAATTGTTATGTTTCAGTAAAATATATAGTTATATCTTGTATTATTTTGTATTACAGTGGAGACCAGCCTAGCCAACAGTTTTAAGTCATTTACCCTTCTGTCAGCTTAAGTATGGTTCTGTCAGGAGCATTAAATATGTGTCAGGAGTGCAACAAAATTCAGAATGAAAACTATAGATTTTCTTTTTTAGAACATAGTTTAGAAATTAACCATGTTGAGATAACTAAGAAGTGTTCTATAAAGTTCAGAAGCATAATTAAGTAATTTGAAATTGTTAAAGCCTGTTTTAATGCAAGTTAGATGAAGGAATTTTCTTCCAATTGGATTTATCTTATTAACTACCTAAAAACATGCTAACATGACAGATTTGATTTTTGTACACACAAGTAGCTTCCCAGTTAATCTCAAAATTCAGGCTTTAGAAATATTTTGATTATTCAAATGATATTTCTAAGAAAACCGCAAGATATGATAACATTTGTACGAACTACATTATGTCAGGAGTGCAACATTCATATACGTAATCATATAACTCTGACAATAAGCAATATAAAAACTATTTGATAAAACTATTACTTTTTTAATTCCTTTAAGAAGGCTATTCTTTCAAATTACAACATAATCAAGTCAAGTTTATTGAATATACTTTCTATATAATAAGATTTTGATGTAGTCAGCATTAAAGAAATCAATTAAAACAGAATCCTGCACTTTACTAGCACCTTAACAGCCATGCAACATTTCTAAATTACTCAACAATACCACTGAACTATATACATTATATCTCAGATATACTAACATTATTAGGGAATCAAATTTATTGTAGAAAGAAACAATGGAAAAATATGTCATATTTTGTTGCACTCCTGACATAGGATAATTGCTCTGGAAATAGCCATGCATCATCTTTCAGGAAGAGGAATGATTTAAAACTGGTCTTTAGGTTGGTTTCTTCTGTAATATACAATTAAGCAAAATCTTACTATTCATTTCAAAAGGCTTTGACTCTGAAACATAAAATGTTGCACTCCTGACAGATTTTGAAATATTTTTGAAATATTTTTTTTCAGTATAAGAGATATGTAAACAATAATTTGCATAAATAAACTACATACTGATAGACACTTTTCTGAAACAAAAGTACTCAGTAATTATGTTAATTGGTTTGCTTTTGATCAATAAATACTTACTGTCAGGAGTGCAACATATAAAGGAAAAAAATTGTAGTATTTCAGATATTTCTTATTCCACATCAAGTCAAGGAATCAACAAAATTTTTGTTGTGATGACCTCTGTATTCGATTATCTCTGAATAATTGACATATTTAATCAGTTAGTTTTCTTGAATTCTGCTGTATAAAAACTTTAAGAGCTCCATATGAAAAAAGGAGGCCTGAAAATCCCTTAAAAATCAACAAATTGAAAGAAATTATTACAAATCATTAAATTTAAAGCAGACCGATAAGCACACAGGTCAGTGTAATCATTTAAAAAATTTGAAACACACTTGTGACTACAATTAATGTTAAAATAACTATAAATTACCTGTGATTTTTAAAAATAAATTAGTACTATAAAGTGCCCTTGAAAATTTATTACTGTATTGTCCACCTTAACCAGCTGGATTTAGAAGCAATAATGTATATGTAATGTAAAATGAACAATAAAAATGGATTTGAAACATCTTTAATTCTGACATTTTATTCACTTTTTGGCCTCATTTTTTTTGCTCTTACCCTTGACCTTAATTTCAGGGTTGAATGACTTTGATAAATTTGCATCACATTTTCATGATTAGGTCTGTTTCTCAGTTACTACAAGGGTTACGACTGCTGTCACTTGTGAAGCAGGCTTACCCTTCCAGAGCACCTTATGTCATTGTATTGTCCAAGCTGTAGTTTGAAGTGTTGTTTTTGTGTGTGTTTCCTTGTTGTGCTCGTCTCCACTTGTTTATTTGGTTTTGCCGTCCTTTTGACATATCAGTTTTGACTAATGCTTCTGTTGAATATCATGTACCTACATGTAGGTATCTTCTGTTTTAAATGTTTTGCATGTTGTTTACCAGTAGACTGTGCCAAAGGTTTCAGAATTTTGATAGCACTCCCAAGGGAGGGGCTACACAGGTGGCCTGGGGGTGCCATTTACGATTGTCCTCAGTCTACTCTTAGGTTATTTGGAAAATGGAACTGAAACTTAGGGTTATTGCACTACAATGTAACTGTATATGAGTAGATTGTGCCAACAGTTTCATAACTATACCCCACCACAAATGAAGTTTGGGGGTATATAGGAATCACCTTGTCTGTCTGTTTGTCCGTCCGTCCCGCTTCACGTTTCAGGAGCATAACTTAGGATTATCAAACTTGGTGTGTGGATGCATTTGACCTTTGAAGGCAGCATGTCAGATACAAAAATCGGGTCACTGTGACCTTGACTTTGACGTTTGACCTCTATGATAGTGAGACTTTTGTCAATTTTGTGGCCAGAGTGTAACTTTTGTACCATAGCACCTACATGTATGATTGTCAGACTTGGTGTATACATTGTATGTGGATGTATCATGGGAAGGCAATGTATCATGTACCAAAATTAGGTCACTGTGACCTTGACTTTGACCTTTGACCTCTGTGATAGTAAAACTTTGTTCACTTTGTGTCCAGAGCATAACTTTTGTACAGTAGCACCTAGGATTATCAAAATTGGTATGTGGATGCTTCATGGGAAGTTGATGTGTTGCATACCAAAATCAGGTCACTATAACCTTTACTTTGACCTTTGACCTCTATGAAAGTAAAACTTTGTCCACTTCATGTCCAGAGCAAACTTTTGTACCCTACATGTAGGGTAACGGCCCAATATGCAGAAGGCCCGATAGTCCGAAGAAAGCCCGATAGTCCGATGGTCCGAAGGTCCGATAGTCCGTAGGTCCGATAATCCGAAAGATTTTTTTTTTAAAGATATTGTTTTTTCATTGCAGTGAACATTTTTTAATGAACTAATAGTAAATTTTCGCATACATGTTTGTAGTTTACAGCTATATACAAGGTATATTAGACCACCTATTTGCCATGATACACGAAAAATATAGAAGCCTAAAATTTGATGCTTAACGTAACCTGAACGAGTTGCAAGCGAGAAAAACAAAAAGCACCCGTCAACAAAAATTAGTATCCCGGGAACAACACAAGATACAAATTTACACACAAACAGAAAGGTGGCACAAGCACAAAATTAAAGTACGTTTCACCTAGCTGAGTCTCTCACATTATGGCATTGCTTGAGAAATCAGATAATATTAAGAGAATATCCTATTGAAATTTTGATTAAGATATACTTACGGCAATTTAATTTTGTGACAATATATTTCCATCTGCTATTGCTTGCTCTGTACTCATGTGGAAATCGACGATTTTTGGACAAAGTTAAAGTTTTTGATAGGTACAAAATAACTAATTTCCAATTATTGCACATTAATCATTTTTCTACATTATATCAATAACTATATAACTAAATAAAATCGGTTGCCATATTTCAAAATTTTTATAAACCGGGACCTCTAGGACCAAAAAGGGTTATAATGGGGAATGACAGAAATACCCCGTTTTCTCACATGAGTGGAGCAAAATTGGAAGGCAATATAAAAAATCCGAAATATACAAAAATTGCTGTAACATCATCTTAATAACATTTCAGATCAATTATATAATTTGCTTTCCGGGTATTTTGTGAAATCAATGAAATGTGAGAGACTCAGCTCGGTGAAACGTACTTTAATACATATTGAAAACAGAACTTAACCCGGTGTGATATTTCATGCTTTGGAGGGGTGAAAATTTCCTTTTTTGAAGGCAATGCCTGTGCATTGCATCTGTCGCATTGTTCACTAGTGTAAGCCTGTTAAAGTGAAAACTGGCTTATACAACTATACAAGAAGATTTACATGATCATTTGCGATACAGGTATCCAGTAATGAAAAATCAGCCACTTGTTGGTTGTACGACATTATGTCCAGGTTACATGTATATGTGAAAACAGAACTTGTGTTTTAAGTAATAATGTTGTTTTGTCCATAGCAACATGCTGGATTCAAGGAATATGTTGGTCAAATATGACCGATATGTCAAATACATCCAGATACCTTTACGCTTGACTTTGTTGTTTTTATTTGATTTGATTTTTTAATTTTGTTTTCAGTTTGTACAGATTGTTGTTCCTTTCTGCAGTTGTCACTTATGAGAATCATTGTCATATCGGTAATGGCATAATTTTCATATTAACATATTGAACACAATGCAAAGTTTATTGCGGGGATAGCCTTCATGACTGATGGCAGCATTTCTGTTATTTTTATGCCCCTACTCGTAGAGTGGGGCTATATTGCAATCACCTTGTCCGTACGTTCACACTTTCGTACGTAACAGATTTCTCAGCTTCTACTGGAGGAAATGATTTTATATTTGGTATATAGCTTTGGCATAGTGACTTGTATCGTGTCTCCCCTTTCTAGGTTTGCCACACATCTACTTCCTGTTTACCGTGCGACTTAGAATTTTTTTCATGTTTACCGTAATGAAAACTTTCGTAACAGATTTCTCAGCTTCTACTGGAAGAAATGATTTGACATATGGTGTATGACTTTGGCATAGTGATTTGTACCGTGTCTCCCCTTTCCAGGTTTACCGCACATCTACTTCCTGTTTACCGTGCGACTTGGAATTTTTTTTCATGTTTACTGTAATGAAAACTTTCATAACAGATTTCTCAGCTTCTACAGGAAGAAGTTATTTTATGTTTGGTATATGCTTTGGCATAGTGACTTGTACCTTGCCTCCCCTTGTAACTTTCACGTTTGCTGATTACGAGTGGGGGTATGCTTAGCACGACAACGCGTGCAACATCTTGTTTTGTGTTTCTTCTATATTTTTTTATATTCAGTAAGGTAGGTCTGAAATTCTTAAAACGAGATAGTAAGAAAAACTGCAAGATAAATGAAATATTATACTTTATAATTACCGAGTGTTGCTAAAATGCGAAACGGATAAAGGGTTGGAACGAAAAACGGAAAAACAAAGACTTGAAATAAATCACACACCAGCTTTTTAAATAACTTTATTTTTTCCTCCAATAATAAGAGAACAATAGATTTTTGAATTCTGACTATGAAATTAGTACTTTCTTATCCCGAATAAGAAGCGATAACAAGGAATAACAAGTGTGTTACTTCCAATATGACTTGCCAACCTCGAATTATGAAATTTTATCATGACTTTGCGGCTTTTAAACTTTCGAAACTTGTAAATGGAGGTTATTGAATCGTAATTCCTTCAGTTGTTTGGTACATGAAATCTGTTATCTAATTTAAAACTGATCTGTAATTTATTTCCAGACTTTATTTTTTCCCCGTTCCGTTCCCCTTATCATGCAGTATTCCGTTCCGCATTTTAGTACCATTCCCAATTTTTTTGTCATAAAAAAAAGTTATATGAAAATATGAATAGTATTTAGCAGTCACACAATAAGTCACCATGACCTACATTTGATGCTTGAGTGACTTGTTAAATGTAAGATGTTTCACACTAAGAGTCATTTTATCAGTACAAATCAGTCAAGCAACGTTTGGATCACTCTGACCTACATTTTATGCAGGAGTGACTCTGGTTAAGTTTTACGTTTAAAGACCCTTACTCCGAGATTCATGCTTATATGTTAAAAGAAGTAAAAACAAAATACTCAGCTCTAGGGGTATTGTCCAAAAGCGTAAAGTCAATAGGACTGACAAATCGAGAAAGAACAAAAAGCTGTCATACTCCTGGCTTGGTACCGGCATTTTCAAATGAAAATGGTGGGTTAAACCGGGTTTTACAGCATGCCAAACCTCCCTCTTTTATGACAGCTATGCAAATGATATTTCACAAAGTCATCTTTAATTGTACATATAGTAAAATGAAGGTGATGTTGAAGGTTTCAGTTACTTAGGACGAGGTATTTTTGTATTTCAGAAAGAGTTTCTAGTCTATCTTTTTAGAACTAGCTATTCTAACAAATTTCGGACTATCGGATCTTCGGACTATCGGGCATTTGGACTATCGGACCTTAGGACTATCTGGCCTTCGGACTATCAGACCTTCAGACTACCATACCGTAACCACATGTAGTACTTAGGATTATCAAACTTGGGTCATTTTAACCTTGACTGACCTCTATAATAGTGTAAGCTTGTCTGCTTCGTATCATAGCTTTTGTTCTATAGAACCTATATCATGTAGGTGGGGGCATCGTTGTAAGATGAACTACTTACTGTATTTTGAAATCTGATATAAATCTTCTTACCAATGGGGTAAGGCAGTTTGGGGAGCGGGGGGTATACTTAGTGAGCTGTGCTCACAGTTTCTGGTTTTGATAGCACCCCCAGAGGAGGGGTACACATGTGGCCTTTGGGCTCCATTTATGACTGTCTTTGAACTATTCTTAAATTATTAGCTCACCTGACCCGAAGGGTCATGTGAGCAGTTGCTAACACTGGGTGTCATTGTCTGCCCATCATAAACTTCCCCTTGGAAACCACTGGGCTGGGTAATTTTGATCAAGCATGGCAGAGATGTTCTGTGGTCCCCTTTCAGAATTGTATCTGATGACACTGCCAACCAAGATAGCTGCCATTGCTAAAAATAGAAAATTCAGGGAAAAAATCCTTTAAAATCTTCTCCTCTGAAACTACTGTACCAGGCCAATTGATACCAAAAGGAGTATGTACAGTAAGGGCCTTATTTGGCCCCCCAAAATAGAGCTTATCATTTCAAAATGAAATGTGTTCCAAGTTGATGAATTAACATGTGAAAACATGAAATTCAATGACTTATGGTGTCCCCTTTACTAAACAATCAGAATTTTACAACATAAATGAGGGCAAAATTGAGATTTCGGTCAAAATCGGCAAAAACTGCCATATTTGGAACACTTTTAGGTCCGGGAAACACACAGCGCATGCGCCTGCCAACTAAATATTTAAATCAGAGATGTCATTTGTGATAAGAATCATTTTGGGAAAAAAATTTATTTGGCAGGGCCTTGCGCTCTATGTTTCTGATTCCAAAAACCAACGGAAATTGGCCTGTTTTCATTGATTTTCTTGCGAAATTGAAAATACACACTATTTGTGACGTCATAGAGACAATGATTTGACGTCACTATTCAAAATAAGACTTATTTCCAGTCTTGAGATTGTTTTAACTTTGATATATTGTAATAATGAACACAAAATCCAAATTTCCTATTTTACTTTAAAAGGGTGCCAAGTAACGGCCTTACCTCACATACTCCTTTGATGGAATTGTCCTTGGGTAGTCCACTTTCAGAATTTTATCAGATGACCCTGACATACATCCAAGATGGCCACCATGGCATAGTTTTTTACATAGGACCTTATGGTGAAAATGTTGAAAAATCTTCTCCTCTGAAACTTCTTGGCCAATTGGGACCAAACTTTGATGAACTGTTCCTTAGGCATGTTGGGTGACAGTTCACTTTCAGTATTGTATCTGATGACCCCAACGTTTTCTCTTCTGAAACCAGTAAACCAATTCAAAGCAGACATTGCATGGATGTTCCTTGGGGGGGGGGGGATTTTTAAATTTGTTTCTGTTGATCTTGACCTCCATCCAAGATGGCCGCCATCAGCGGACATAGTTTTAACATAGCAGCCTATGAGGAAAACGTTTATAAAATCCCCTCTGAAACCAGTGAGCTATTTTAAAGCAAACATTGTGTGGATTCTTGGGTGGTGGACTTTCAAAAATATGTCCGGTGCCCTGACCTCCATCCAAGATGGCCACCATCAGCAGACATAGTTATTACATAGGACCCTATGGGGAAAATATTTAACAAAAATCTTCTCCTCTGAAACCAGTAATCCAATTTAAAGCAGACATTGCATGGATAATCCTTAAGCTGTCAAATTTCAAAATTATATCCATTGAGTCCGATCTCCATCCAAGATGGCTGCAATCAGAGGTCATAGTTTTAACATAGGACTCTGTAGGAAAATGTTTACAAATTTTTTCTTCTAAAACCAGTGAGCCAATTTAAGACAAACATGGTATGGAGGATCCTCAGTGGACAATTCATCATTCAGACATTTCTTAGTGGGCTTAAGTCATTTGAGGTTCACCTGAGCCTCCAGGGGTTTATCTGGGGTGTTTTGGGAAAATTTTAATCGAAAATTGGTCTTTTGGGAATCAAAATAAGGGGGTAAAGTTAAAAATTTTGGGAATTCTGCATGATTTTGAAATTATTTTCATTGGGAAAGGGTCCTTTAAACGGACCCTATGGAATGCTAGAAAAATCCATGGCCTCTAGTTTTAACATTTTCACCAAATTTCTCTCCAGCAGGAATAACCACTTGCATACTAATTTCTTTATTTTGCAATGCTTGGTAAATAACTTATGTCATATATTTGTTCTTTCAGGAATCTCCAAGTTTGCTGGATCCCAAAATATGGAAAGTAGCACTTTCTGAAAAAGCTCCAGAATACTTAAGAAGATTCACAACAGTTGAAGATAAGATTGGTGATGTGTATCTTTGCACAGAATTTCACAAACATTTCTGTGAAATACTGGAGAAAAGCCGAGTTGGTTGTGGCAGTGGTGGTGCAAAGCAATATCGTCTCAGTGTGAATCCATCATTAAGTTTCACACAAAGTTCAACAAAATTTGTTGGAGGTATTCAGGGCATAGGCAAGTCATCTTCAGCACTTTATTACGTTCTCAGTCGCATAGACAAAGGATATAATGACATCCATTATATTGACATGCAAATGTTTCACCTGAAAGAAGGATTATTAGACATACTGAAAGAATATGCAAAGGAGATGAAAAGCAGTGACTATCTTATAATTGACCATCTTACCATGTTCAATGAAGGACTTTGGAATAATATATTAAGAACTGTACCTGTTAAAAATGTTCTTTCAATAGAGACAGGATTTTCATCAACCAGACACCCTGTTTATGGTTATAAATCCATCCAGCTGAACAAAAAAGAATTTGTTGACTTGTGGACAATAACATTTATAAAAAGAGTACAGGGAATTGAATGCAGTGAGGATTTTAGCAAAGAAAATGCAGCTGAATTTGCTAGTAAACTTTTTGAGGAGTGCAGTAAACAATTTGTCATGACACCTGACTTTTTGCATCATATCATGAATGCTTGGTTTATATATGAAAAACAGGATCGGATTCCCTACAAGCTATCAAGAGCATATATTGATTTTGTTAGGAAGGACATAAGTTTTTTTAAGGATAATCTAAGAGCAGCAAGGGAAGGTGATTATGGAGTACAGGAATCAGTTAAGGATGACTGTCGTTTGTTTTATCAAAATATAAAATTGTTGTTAAAACAGGTCCCACCAAAAGAAGAATTTATCCTGTCTGCTGAAGATTTCTGGGAGAATGAGAGGGATCTGAAACTACCACTGAATATATTTTATTTTAGAGAAAATAAAGTTACAGAGGAGGATATGGAAGATATCAGATTTATTGAATTAGGTTTAGGAAAGGGAGATAATTGTATAAAAATAGGTCATCTAATGCCAGCCTTGGCAAAATGTTGGATAGAAGCTTTTCCTTTCAGCATGGAAGATGTTCAGAAGGAAAAATTTGCTGAAAACCAAATATTACGCTTATGTTTGCAGTCAGGAGGCCTTAGAAAAGAGTTTGAAACACAGCTAGTTAAGTTTCAGGCTCAGTTAGAATCTATCATAAAGCCTGAAAAAGCTATCAATGAGAGTAGTAGTTACAAAACAACAACACTAGGCCCGTGGAAAGAAGATCAGACAAGTTTAGTTGTTGTAGAAAGGAAGGATAAAATGTTTTTTTATCAGGTGCAAGAAGATGAACTGCAAAAAATGGATCCTTACCTGAACAAAACCTACGTAAAGCATGACAAAAATTTGGCAAGATGTGCATTATGGATGAAGAATACAATTGAAAAGCACAAGACAGAAACTTTATTGGTTCATCCTCAGATTGATAATCTAAAAGGAATAGATTATTTTATCTACACAGATTCTCATGATTCAGATGAATTTTTGTCACCAAGTAAAAAGAGAAAGAGAAAAACTACGGAAGGAACATTGTTTCTTGTCCAAGTGGCCACAGGAAAAAAACATATTGGAACTACCATAGGTGAAGCTCTTCAGATCTTCAAAGAAATAATTAAGGGTCATTTTATTCATGTTATGGTTGTCATAGCTACTAACACATCAGATCCTTATCCTTTAACTGGCAATGTATCATTCCAAAACATTTCAGTTGTGAACTTGACAAATAATGTGGTATCTGCATTAATACAGTTTCATAAATATGGTTTCTTGCAAGCTGTCCTTGATAACTTAAAACAATGATGCAAATCTTTTGAGTCATTAGTGGCTAAATTTTTTTTAGGCAGTTTTAAAATGATACACTCTAAACATTCTGTTAATTATAGAAGTGTTTCATTAAACCCCAAACTGACTCCCGCAAAACATTGATAAAATCCATGTCAACTTGCTTTCATTAATTTAAACAATGATGAAAGTACAGTTGACTCTCGTTGTCTCGAACTTGGATGAGTCGAAATTTTGACAAAAGTCTCTAATGATGATGCATAATTAACATGATTAACATATTATATTTTCCTCCTTTAAGTCGAAATTGGACGAGTTTTTTATTACACTATACAAAAAGAATTCAACAGAATACAGATAAAAGCAAGAATAGTAAAGACCAGACATCAATGGTCAATCATAGAACAGGAACAGCAATACTTCTTTTATCTATACACTTTCTTGGTTATCTCCCTTTTCCTGCCACATCGCTACATGTATTTCCCCTAATTTGTTAATTCGAGATAATGAGAGTCACTGTATGTAATAATTATCTATTGTACAAGTCTGTACTAGGGATGATTAGTTTTCTAGTTTTCCTCATCTTCAACAATGTTTAAATACTTAATTTAGAAAACTGTATATATCTGTAAAACCAAAACAAACAACAAAAAACAAAAACAAAAAAACTGTACATCTATGATACATGGCTTTTTAATGCTGTTTCTAATTTTAGAATACTGTATTTATCTGCAAAACAAAAAACAAAAAAGAAAAAAACCCAGAATACTGTATATCTACATATACATGGCCGCTTAATGCCGTTTATGAAAATAGAGATGCTAATTATCACGATTATGATACCAAGATTAGATCAAATCATTTATTTTATATGTCTGATACATGTAAATTCACAAGAAATGAATTTCAGAATTACCAAAATTTGAATTACACATATGCAAGTATATACATGAAGTTTTAACATTTGTACATGTAAATAGCTGAGCTATTGCTACCACTGGGCGTCCATCGTCTGTCGTCTGTCCATCTGTCTGTCGTTAGCTTTTTACATTTTAATCTTCTCCTCTGAAACCACTGGGCCAATTTGGACCAAACTTGGCAGGGATGGTCCTTG
>JAOXYJ010835495.1:0-13169 GCA_028566555.1 Lithophaga nigra | reverse complement strand
CCTAGATTTAATTTTTGTTGTTGTGTCTGTGTTTGTTTTCTAGTTTGTGTTTTAATCTTTAATCATTGTGATTTTGTCTTTGGTGCTTGTGTTCGATTCTTTGTTGCTATCGATCTTGACTTGTCTCCATTATGTGATTTAGTGACCGTAAGTAATCTTCTTATCCTATTTGATTGATATATGATAATAATTTTGCTTCTTTGTATGAGAGACGAGTAGAAAAAATGTCATGGCATAAGATTTTTAAATTCTAGTCATTTAAGAACAAGTTTTATTTTTAATATTTGTAGGAATACTAATATAATTGTTTATGAACTACCTCCAAAAGTTTGCTGAAAGATTGGAAAACAATGAAAATTATGCATTGCGACAGTACTTACAACTATACAGGATACATGCGAGATCACACTATTGAAAACAACTAAAGATGTCTTTATTCGTTTCAGAATTTGACACACTGCGAAGATAAGTATAAATCCTATGCCAGGGGAGCTAACTGCTATTGTACAGCCTTCATGGGATGTTTCCACCGACATTTCCAAGTAAAACCGGCAATAAAAGAACATGGAGGATTAATCTTAAATAAAGACCAGGGCATACATGAATATGATTATTACATAGAGATATCTGTAACAAGTCTTGCTAATCTAGTGACAAAAATGACAAAGAAGGTTGGTTTTTCATCGTTTTCTGTTTTGCCACGAACATGTCTTAAATATTATTATATAGCTTTAGAATTTTCAATGCTTCAGATAAAGCATCAAAAGTTTTTACTGTAATGTAGTCTGTTTTATTCTAAAATATAGACCATAACATAGAATGAATTATCTATTTATAATAATTGCCCGACTGGAAAACATAAGTCACATTTTAATTTTTTTTCACATGCAATTTCACAGTTCGAATTGCCTTCATTGTGGTAATTTTTCAGATTACAATTGATATAACTCCACCACATACAGGTGTAGTCCATGATGGTTTAGCAGGAAACCCAGAAATAGACTACCAACAGGGAACAGATCTTAATGGATACTGGGACCAGTTCTTTGACAGAGAGAGTGGTGTCTTTTTCTATCAGTATACTGTAGGAACAAGCTGTGCTGATAAGAACAGCTTTGACCTGGATCTGTCCAATCCTAATGTAAGCTAATAGTTGTCCTTAAATAGTTACCAAATCAATGTCATACATATTATATGTTTATAAATACAGAATATAGCAACAGATTGTCATTAAGGATTTATTTTCATATCTTCAATTCGTGCTTTGATCCGTTCTTTGGTTAAACACTTTGGTGAGTTGAGAAAATATTAGGCCTATTCTCAGCAAAGGACTACGCGTTCTAGTAACGCTACTTATTTTTTCCTGATTGTCCATTTTTGATCGTGAGTATTTAAATTTTCACTGCAATTCAAGAAATTTTTGTTTAATATAGAATATGTAAATAGAAAACATCATTTTATATTGCATATTATTGAAAAATAATGAAAACAATCTTTATTTGAAATATATTTATGGCTTTTGAGTTGAAGTGCAAGACAGATGCATATTCTTGAAACGGACAGTTTCCGAAGTGGTAATACTACTAGAATTAATACAAATTACACTTTTGTTTCAAGGACAATTTATTTATGATTTATTAAATGTATTGCAACAGCCTTAGTAATACTACTGGTGACCTATTTTACATTCTTATAGGTTGTAGAGACCTATAATACCTTTGCAAGCCATACCGCCAGTGGTGATGGGACGTATTACTTCACTGTTGTAGCCTACAACAGAGCCTTAGAACCTTCAGTTCCCATTTGTTCGGATGGAGTAACAATTGACAGCTCCGTACCAAGTGTGAAAGAAATAGTTGTTAAAGATTCTGTGATAACTGGTGGTTTAGTTACAGATTCTTCAAAGATAAATTATTACATCCTGCGGTCCGACCGAGTCAGACAATTAATACTTAATCCTACTGCAGACTGTAGGTAAGTACATACTTTCTTAAATTTTATGAAAAGTGTTCTGCTGGGAAACAATCTCATTGGAAGTTTTCTGATCAGAATTGCTAAATTTGTAGCGACACATCGTTCTTAATAACTACAGATTAACCATTTTTTTTCAAAATGGTTAAGTTTTTAAGATCAAGTTGAAATAATTCACCACCATCGGTTGAGGTTTATGTACCATTCCACAATAACATCTCCTTGCTATTGTGTGACGTTTATTCTCGTTTTATGACGTGTAAATGCTATAATACACTATACGGTATCAAGACGTCTCTCCGGGAAAATCACAATTTTCTGTTCTAAAAGGCGTTTTCAAAGATTTATGTACAAAAATCCAGCACGGGTACCCTCGAATCTATCTTGATAAGATCTTATAATATGCCAAAATTTAGAATTTTTTACAACACTTTCAACTTGACCTTACATAGATCGCTTGTGAAAATCAGATATTTGGAAAGTTCACAAGGCTTTTAGGTGGATCCAAGGTTGTCCATAAAAAATCTGGATCATTCGTCGATGACCTCATTTAAAAAATGTAAACAATATAGAGCAAAAACACACATTTCAGTGTATTAATTAAATCTGCACATGACCCTGATGGACATTTACTCACGGTAATTTGACAAGTGCTTGTTTTATATTTGCCTCAAATTGAAAATATATTCCTTCGATCTAGGGATAGTATTTTTGAACCAAGAGTTTGTTACATCATTTCTTACACTCAAAGTATAAGGCACTCCATTTACAAAATAACAGTGTAGGAAAAGCTGAGCCTGAATCCAGAAATCTAGTTGTCTTATTTATAAAAAAAACAGAAACGAGAGAAAATCTGCAGTTTTCATGTATGTCAAAATTTATTGAGTTTTATGAAGTAAACCGGACAATCTGCTGGAATGTTGGAAAAAAAGAAGGAAATGAAATAAAAACGATTTACACCAAAGTATTGTGACTATTTTAAATACATGTGCAAAACTATATTTTAACGCAAACTGAGAAATATCATTCAATACTTCTCGTGTTATTTTCTGAAAATGAAAATTCGAAACGGGTATAAAAAAAACCAGTATCACTACAAAAGCTTACACGGTCAACAGTAATGTTTTCGAATTAAATTCAGTGAAACAAAAGGAAAAGTTCTACTAAGAAGAAGAAGAAGAAGAAGAAGAGCTGTCTATTGTTCTAAATTCGTGACATCGTAGTGATACTGAACAGCACAATTTAAACGTCAGACAAATTTGTGTCTAGGTAGACATATTTTAATGTGTGTTCAGAACGCATACATGCTCCTTTATGAAATGTTCAACAAACAAGACCAGTAAGACTGTGTAATCCTCTTATCTATTATAATTTGTTACCATTGAAACAGATTCAATTTTTCCATATCAAAAAAATATGTGACTTTGCTATAAAAAGCACGAAAATTATTTATTTTAGAAGCAAAGCTACAGTACTGAATGACATTGAGCTTTATCCTCTGAAGAGATTTGACAATGGTTCCACTGAAGACGTAGATGGAAACGTGTTTTGTAGTAATTCTACTGGATCACCAAGCAACATAGGGTTAACTTTGTTTAAGTCATCCGTGGTAAGTTTTACTCTGTAGTATATCAAATAGATCACCAAGTAACATATTGTTAACTTTGTTCAAGTCATGTATGGCAAGTTGTATTCTGTAGTAATTATACTGGATCACCAAGTAAAATATTGCTGACTTTTAACAATCATCCGTGGTAAGTATGTTTAAGTCATCTAAGGTAATTTGTACTCTATAGTAGTCCTAACGTAAATATATTTAAAACTATTAAAATTAAGGTATTAAGTGTAACATATAATTCTTATAAAGCAATAACAGGTAACAAGAAAAAAAAAGAGAAAACATCTTTCCCTCCTTAACAGATTCATTATGATTTTGCCTTAAAACATAAAAAAAAAATTTCATTGGATAACATTCTTTCGGACTGGTGAAGGTAACGAAAGAAACGACCCCAGGTTTTACCTTCGAGATCTTCCGATACTTCGGAATTCCTTCTGACTTATTTATTTACAAAGGCTTCACGTTTCATCAACCGTGGAAAATAAATCTTTATCTCTTAAATGTTTACAAACGTCATATCAGCTTGCAGGAAGGTACATTTTCCAGAAAACAAAATGCCAAACGTTTATTGGAAACAAAAGGACAAGATTTTCACTGATTTACTTCAAACATAAAATCGAGAAGCTGGAAAGACGGCAAGCTTTTTAAAAAAGCTAAATTTGTAATCATTTGAATTGTAGTCGAGAGACACGTCTAGTTTTATTCTGTGTTTCAGTTTATTCTCTGATACACATTCTCATCATCTGAATTGTAGTTGACAGATACATCTAATTTTGTTCTGTGTTTCAGTTCAGTCTCTGATACCACTTTTTATCTTCCCAAAATTCGGCATTCAACAACTCTAATGATGAACTGCTTCATATACTTCTAGAATTGTTTCATTTCTTGTAATAATGTTAACAAATTTTGCATCAGATAACACAGTTAATCGAAAAACTGATCATCAAATGCTTCACTTGAATTTGTAAATTGTAATATTTCAACAATT
This sequence comes from Lithophaga nigra, assembly GCA_028566555.1. NCBI lineage: Eukaryota > Metazoa > Mollusca > Bivalvia > Mytilida > Mytilidae > Lithophaga > Lithophaga nigra. Next base: position 8,592 of record JAOXYJ010835495.1, on the reverse strand, counting down.
TTGTTATCTGCTTGATAGCTTCGGGTAGGGTATGGCTGATGGGCTTTATCGTCACTTAAGTAATTTTTCAAATATATCGTGACACTATCAGACTTAGAAGGGGAGGAAAGCTCGAACAGCAAACTCTCGACCTTCGATTAGTATCTTGAGACCTTAACACAAGAAGGAAGAAGCGATGTTAGGCTTGTACTTATCAGTTATCGACCATAACCACTTGGCTATCCGTGCCCCTAAATCATACCTTCGGGTCTAAATCCATATGTAATTGGAAAACTTATGGTTTATCATTGATCATGATAGTAAACGTTATGTCAATACTGGTCAACACAAAACCATCACGCCGACCACGAGGTCTTTCCTTCAGGATGATACGTTATACATTTATTTAATCAAACATTTGTGTTAATAAATGCGAAAACATATTTTTCCGAGCTAATTTTTAAGTATGGTGATGTTCATCAACAACAGAACATGCACAAGTCTCATAATTACATTTAGTCACCTTGACAGATTTGATTTTTTTTTTTCATGATGGAAATTTGTCTTATCTAGAACCATTTTCAATACATTTTCATTAATATTAAATAGAAAGGTGGTTGTTGATTCTTGTGACCTGGATTCAAATAGTTTCGGCCATAAAATGTCCTAAGAATTCCTTTGATGCCCTCTTTTGGCATATCAACTATATGATATAAAATCTGTAATACTGTAATGTACACTGGGCCTCCAAGCTTAAGTGTGGGAACATTTTATTTCAGAAAGAAGTTGTTTCATTTGATCTTTACTATCTTTTCTAATAGGACTCGCAACAAAATGAAAACTTCATCATTCTTGAATATTATCTTCAAACTACATTGAATTAAATCGTTGGATATAAGGCTGTAAGAAATTTACCATAAACATTAGGAACCACATTTTTTTCTCATTGTAAATTCCATGCTGCATTTGTACTTTGGTTCATTTACTCTTTCCTTGTCTAAGATGTTGCAGTCATAATGATATTTTTGTTCTTACAAACTCGGTAATCCTATAAAGCGCCATACATTGTGCTCGCTGTTACTGTTGCTAATTTTCTTTGCTGAAACCATTTCTGTAATATCTGGGAAGAATTTCCATGTCCAGAAACCACACTGATATTCAACAGATAACAAAATTATTCTGTTATCCAGAGTATTCAACAGACGGTCTACGCAATAATTCGCCGTGAAAGTACGTGTCTTTACGATATGACTACAAAAGCAGATTCTGACTGCTTTCAGTCCTCGTTTCTTTCACGTACTGTCTTTTAAAAAACGTAGTTAATTCTGTCTGTGTGTCTCCTACGTAAAATCTCAAACTTTGATTCTCATACACAATGTTTAAAATTTTATCATGTATTCTTAAATTCCAAAGATTGAGTTGTAGTACATGTAAGACTCAGAAATTACACAGTGAAAGTTCATACTCACACCAAAGGCCGATTTTGGACAAAGTTCTGAATCTTTTTTAAATTATCGAACATTAGTTCATTAACCTGTATTGTCAATTTGTCGGATCAGCTGATGAATCCTTGCCAGCATTTATCCGTTTTGAAACATTGCAGATCCTCCAGGTCGATGATATAGCGGTTCTAGAATAAGTAATGAACGTAATCATTTCTTTCTGTATTCCTAGTTGTATTAATTTTGGAGAATGGACTGTAGGTTGATGAAATAACTGGTTTGTTGGTATGGAAAAATCTATTTTTAATGTGCATATTTAAGTGACTTTTTATTTCAGTATTATCTCTCATGCACAAATGATTAGTTTCCTTGACCTGTTATAGACCCCAAGGATAGCTGGGGTATATAGAAGTATGGATACCTGGACTAATCCCGTCCAGCAGCAAGACCCGTGCTGAGGGGGCGCCCGCTTGGCAGTGCGGGATGTACAAATACGCAGTCACGTCCGGTCTGATTGAGGACAGTAAAATCCAAGGCACGTGTTGGGAGAATGCCACGCTCTGTGCACACTAAAGAACGCTTGTAACAAACCCATTACGAGCGGTTCGTAGGTGGCCAGTTACAAAGCTAATTTTTCGGTCCCTTCCCATCATATCCTCTTTTACCAGTGGCAATCAAATTATCCACCCCTTCTCCCGGAACACCCACTTTTCAGATCCTACCAATTGATATATTGTTAACTTGTTTTTGTCTGAGCATGCATGAAAAATTTGGCCTGAATGTTAAACATACAGCAGTTAATCAATTATAGACCTGTTGTAAAATTAAAACAATTAAGCCAATTTGCAAAAATGTGTGATATTGTTGCTTCGCATTTCTGATTTATTTTCATCTGAAACCATCTAATAACGTCAAGCAAAAGTAGAATGCTACGTTTTGTACAGTAAATTTTCCGTCTTTTAAAGAACAAGAAATTTTATAGAATTCTCACGGCATGATGTAATTGAAAAACTGCTGAAGTAATACTACATGTTAATTATTCAGCCTGCCAAATTGCTATAATACAGAACACAAATTAACCCCAAGGATACTTGGGATATAGACGTATGCCTAAATGGACGTGTTCTGCCCGTCAGCAAGACCCGTGCTTATGGGGCGTCCGCGTGGCTGTGCGAGATGTAAAAATACGCAGTCACGTCCAGTCTGATAGGGGACGTTTAATCCAAGGCACGTGTTGGGAGAATGCCATGCTCTTTACACATTAAAGAACCCCAGCAACAACTCTTCGGAGGGTACTTTGGTGACCTATTGAAAGCCAAATTTCTGACTCTACCCAATACGTTATCCTTTTCCAGTGGCAATCAAAATTATCCCCCTTTCTTCCGGTTAATCCATTTTTTAGATCCTACTAAATGATATATTATTAACTTATTATCCCCCTTTCTCCCGATTAAACCAATTTTTAGATCCTACTAAATGATATATTGTTAACGCGTTCTCGTCCTGAATATGCGAGAAAATTTGCCGCTGGACATTAAACAAACAACAATCAATCAATCAATCAATCCTGTACCAAGTCAGGAATATGACAGTTGTTTTCCACTCGTTCCGTTTGCTGAGATGGCTGAGCGTTTTTTTTCTCGGTTTTGTTGGTTTTGATGGACTTACCCTTTTGAATATGCCTTGGAGTTTGGTATTTTGTTATTACCTTATTTATCAGGACACGGATTATATGCTAAATATATCTGGTATTAATTGCTCTTTTGAAAAACAATTTATCGACTCCATTACAAGATTTTTCTGTTAAAATAAAGCACGCAATATAAACAGGATGGCACGCCAAAGAATCAGGACACTCGCTGAAGAAAAAGGACATCTGAATTCGAATACTTCCAAACGATAAATTGTTCAAAAGCTAGCTGCAATCATTTGGTGCTTAAAATATTTTTAAAATATTGGCTTATTCTATTACAAAACTGTAATTCTATTCGAGTAAACAAGCATTTATGAAAATGAAATTTTAGTAAAATTGGACTGAAGTGGATAAATAAACTATTTTCAACGTCACAGAGTAATGCATTAAATATTCATGGTTTAGTCAACCAGCCCGTCATATTTACTTAAACATGCTTTAAAAAACCAACATTATCGTCGTTTTGTTTACATGTACATTTGCAGAGGTTCACGCGAAAAACATATGATGCAAGTAACAAAGACAGGACAAAGCACGTGAAATATGCTGTAACAGAACGGTAGTATGACTGGTTGCACTGGAACTAGCAATTCGATGTTGTCAGTTCCATCATTCGGTAAAATATTACTGAATCAAGGCGGCATCATCACTTTCGGATGAAAGGTGACCTCAATTAAAAACAGTCTTAATTTATTGATTCTTATTCGTTTAAAATGAAGGATTTGGCAGAATTAAAAATATGTTTTCCTTCCATCATTTTCTTTAGAATGAAAGAGCTTATTGTTTATGCGAGGTGGCACAGCTATCCCGATACACTGACATTCAATTAGAAAAAAAATCAACGTTTATCTGATCTTCCAACTTTGTTCAATCATGTGACATTTTCCTTGCATGCTTTTAAATTATCAACCCAGGAGGCCGAAAAACCTGCCGTTAAGATCTGTCTCTGCTGTATAATTTGTTAATATCATCCTGCCAAGGAACGGTCTGAATGACTCATTGATATCCGTGATAGGAATCATTAAATGTATTTTCTATAATGTTCCACGTTAAACTACATGTATGCCATGCATCTTTGGTCATATTTGATTCTGATTAAGTTAACAAATGCAAAAATTATTTCTAGATCAGTCGGTCACGCGGGTTTCTGATCCTTGAGATTTTAACCAGTGAAAACTCATTATTTGCTTTGGTGGCCATGCTGAGGTCCAGATCTTCACAAAGAGCATGTTGTAGACATCCATACAGAGAGCACTCATGGCAAGTATGCCTCAAATTTATTGGGTAGCTCGAGAAAGTTTGAAAGTTGAAAACTCATGACCCCGGATTTAGACGGATGCCAAGCTTAAAACACCCTTTCGGTTAGTAAGGTAAAAATCTAATCCTAAAAATTCGATCGATCGAGGGAAAGAGATTTATTGGTTGAACTTGGCTGCGCGGCAGTTTCAGAAATTTTTCAGTTATACCGTGGCATACTTCATTGATGAGGTAAGGAGCTAAGCATACAAGAAAATAGTAAAGACGACTTTATCAGTACATAAAATGTTTAATGACTGAAAACCAAGTTGTACATTCATTCAATCATTCTTGTTTCTTGCAGCATTTAAATATTCGTTCAAAGTTTGAGCGTATTATTGTCCGTAACTGCGCGCTAATGAGAATGTAAACAATAAAATTCAACGCACAACCAAATTCTACACAAAACTGGCGCACATTCATAAACATGTAATACCAAATTCTTGAATTGGCAAATTCCCAAAAATAAGCAAATTTGATGAACATTAACGTTTGAATCAATTCTGATAACAGAAATATGATGCAGATAAGAATTACGATTATGGAGATTCTTTGATTTTTCTTCTGTAAAGCGGGCGAGTTCGCCCATGGAAGGTTTCCCCTGAGACACGTCAATTTGCAACAAATATAGACTGTGCAAATAAGAACGATACAAACAGCAGTAAAATACATATTTAAAATCACTTTCCGAAAACTGTTTGCGGCTTCCTGAAGCAGTCTCTGAAGCTTGCAACAGGAATTGTTTAGACCATAAAACCCCCCAGATAATTCATTTACAGCTTCAGGAAGATGTGTCGATACGGCAACTACAAATATAACTAACGAAGCTACAACAGAGAACTTAACGTTCATATTTCGTTTACTCCAGAACGGAAACATAATTGCGATTGATTTCTGTATACTTAGTGTGGCAGTCAACAATACAGACAACAAGTGAAAGACGAAAGAGGTCAACCTTAAAATTATTGGATAAACACAACTTGAAACCGACAGCTGCCATGAATATATTCCTGTCATTTCGTCCAGCAGAATTCTGTCCGAATATTCAGTGAATCCAATGATATTAGAAACAGTATGTAGAAGTGTGGCCATCCAATCTGAAAATGCAAGAGTAGATAATAAAACTGTTATACAGGAGATGTTCTTCTTCTGTAAAAATATTAAAATTACTAAAATGTTAAATACTGTTACTTCTACTGTCAAACCAACCTGAAGATAATGCCATAGATAATGTGGTACATACACCCATTCTTGACCATTACATTGGAAACTTATGTTATATGAGCAGTTATTATTTATAAACATCCGTCTTACATCTGTGATTCCTAGAACGGCTTTCATATTACTTGAATTTGATGGGTATAGAAGATTTACACACTCATACGGCTTGAATTTTAGAACTAAAGCATTATTGTCAGCCATATCTGTCAAGTGTGTCTCATATGACATATTATCGCCACTGGGAAAAACATAAGGCGGAATTGACATCATGAAACCGATTTCATTCTTGATCCTCAGATGACGTTTGCATTTCGTATTTTCACTCTGAAGAAACACACTTAAACTTGTTTTTGTCAAATCATTCCTGTTCCTAATTTGAACTCGCGAAAACGCATCCATACAGGTATCATCAATAAAGTATACATCACTGTCGACAATGTAACTAGTATGTTCTTGTAAGTCATTATTCTCTTTCAGTTTACATATTTGTATGTTGTTTTTGCATTGAGTGTATCTTAAAATATCACGAACTTTGGAAGAGGATATTTCATCAAACTGACCGTTAGATAACGTGCTTCGTGCAAATATGTCAGAACAGTTGCTGTTCGTAAGCTGAAGAAAGAAGAAACCAAACTCGTCTGGATCAATAAGCCGAAAGACAAAGGATGCCGAATCTTTAACTTTCAAAACCCGAAAACTCCGAGTTTCAAAATTGATTACTTCTTCCGTCCAAATCTGACATAAATATTTTTCCTTTCCTTCCACCGGCTGATTCATGATCGAAAAAATCATGACCAAAATCAAACATTTTCTTGTCCATGCCTTCATATTGCTTTCACGTATCTATGCGTTTGTTCAAACTGGAGTTCTAAAACATATAACCACGCCCCAGACGACTACGTGGAACCATGCTAATTCGCTGAACTTTGAATATTTAATGCTAGTTTATTTTACATGTAAAATGCCAAACACATTACGAAATTATTTTATATTGAAATTGCTGCCACTTTTTCATTTTACTTGTGATGCTGCAATTGATACAAAATGTATGCTGACATAACTTAAATAAATAAATATCATGGAAAATATTCCAATTTATATAATTGCTTTAAATGATATTTAGGGTGTGTGATATGTTTACCAAATTTTTAACCTGATGTTTGCAAAAGAAAAAAAGAACTAAAACTGATTTTAGTGTATGGTTTGCGTTAATCTAATCGTGTTGTATAGATTAAGGAACATACATACACGAATTCTTGTTCATAACTATGTATTTCGCCCAGATACACTGTCAGCAATTCCACCTAAAATACTAAACCTTGTAACAGCGATATACATGTGCAAACAAAGAACTGCATCTTTAACTCGGAAAAGGGGAAAATAATGGGCAAGTAGAAAAAATCATGTCTTAAATTAAAATACGCAGAAAAAAAGAAAGAAAAGAAAAAGGAAAAAAGAACCTGCAAAATACAAACAAAAAATGAAGAGGTAACATAATTGGAATTTCTGGTCATCATCATGTCTTCCTGGTCTTCAAAACAAAAGTTGTCCAGACATATTAGTTTTTCTTTTCTTTTTTTTTATTCTAAATAATGTTATTCAGTAATAATGTTTGTCCAGTGAAAAATACAGATGAGAAATTAAAAAACTAACTTTACACATGAACTCATTACAGGTTTACGTTAATCACTTTCATATTCATATGTATAAGAGATATTTATAGTTTCAACATTAAATTCTTTTTTTAATTTATATATCTTGCAACAATCGTTACCATTTTGCAAAAAATAAATGAAACCTTCGCCTACTTTATCTTACTGTGAATGCTTCCAGAAATTTGAACAATAAGAATTTTAAATATTTCCACCTGGATTCATTGTATACGATATATACATGTATCTATAGAAGAGGCAACAAATGTAAGTCCATATTAGATAACGAATAGTAAATAACAAACAATCATATATTAATTGGGAGTGTATGTACATGTATATGTCTAGTCAATTACAATGTAGTGCATGTATATTAATTAGGATGATATTGTATAAAAATAGGAAAGGCGCAATTTCAGATGGGCAGTTTGTCTAAAACATATATATATAAAGTCACTCGAATTCAGTATGTCGAATATTTAAGGTGATATTACAGTAAATCAACGCCGCGTAGCGACCATGTTGTGATTCATGATGTCAACAATATAATTGCGGTAAATCATTAAAATCGCCGTTGTGTGGAAATATTACTGGAACAATTTATGCTCACTAAAATACAAAATGTTGCAAGTTTTTGTTTTATAATTTAAATGATTCGTGTCGTAAACTTCAAACTAACAGATACATGCATGTATATAAAAATTAGATTCACAAAAGGAAAGAAAAAGAAAGAAATCAGAAAGGGGGTCATTCCGTGATATGTAGCAAAATAGATTCGCAGTTCTTTTATTTATATTAATTTTTGTACGGATACGACAGAATCCCTTTTTTCTCTTTCTGTAGACAATGGTATTTCTGACGGAAAAGCTTGATAAACTCAAAAAATTAAGAATAGAAAAACGGAGACTACAAAGGAGACAAAGTTATGAGAACCAAGCACAGTAAAATAACAATCGAAGAAAGAACAATACTACTAAAACAATAGACAAATCAAAAGCTGCTAAAAGGCAAGAAATGTACAGATTGAGAAAAAAAGCCAAGAAAGCTCAATTTCGTGAATATATGAGGAATTATCGTAAAAAGAAACTTGAAACTGAAATTCAAAATGAGCATTCACATGTATCGTCTTTTTCAAACAGAATGGAAAAATACAGAGCAATTAAGAAGTTAAAAAATGCCCTTCCGAAGACTCCGTCAAAAAGGGCGGCGGTTTTATCAGCGTATATAGACGAAAAAAGGGAAGCATTTTCACCTGCCGTGAAAACCGTTCGGAAACTAAATAACAGCGTAGAAAGAGAAGCTCTAAAAG
>JAOXYJ010835386.1:0-13169 GCA_028566555.1 Lithophaga nigra | reverse complement strand
TATATGTCTTCTGTATATCAAATTGATTTCATTATCCGGCTAAAAGAATATTATTCTATTTGAGAATGTGCAAACGTTACATTGACATTGGCAAATTGAAAAGAAAACAAAACCAGTTAAGAAAAAAAGAAACCACATTAAATACAAGGAATAATCAGGTAATTAAAACAATAAATTTAATGTTTTGGAAACTTTAGACTTGCATTAAGGTTTAATCCACGAGTCGCATTATACACTGTCATCTAAAAATAAGTCTAAATTTAAATGCTGTTTATTTGTTATATTTACAAGATGTATACCTAAGTTTCTTTGATTTTTAAACTTTGATATCAAAAATATATTGCCACAAGAATTTTTTTTCAAAAAGTTTATCAGAATATTTTTCTTTGCGTTTAAGTGTTTTTTTTTTAAAGGATTTTCTTAATTTTTACAAATTTGGAGTGTTTCACCTTAATTCTTCTGAAAAAAAACAGATACGCCTTTATACGAGCGGAATGTGGGTCAAAAATATCGAATTCTGCCTAGCCACAAATATTTATGCCTAGGCAAAAATCGAATTATGCCTAGCCATAAATTGATTAAGGCTAGGCATAAATATTTCTGTCTAGGCTTAAATATTTTGCCTAGGCAGAATTAATATAACTTTAACCAATTATATTCTTTGTTCGAACGTATCGAGAAACTAGCCAAGACCTATCAAATGCCTTATCGACGGGAACTGTTTCTTTGTTCTAGAACTTATGACATACATGTATACGTAATGGCTAAAATGTGGTAAGGGAAACCAGTGTTGAAGGGTTAGGATACAACACTAGCTGTTATCCAGTATTCATTGGTACGATCTATATATTAATGAACAATAATTTGAATAGATTAATTTTCAAAATAAGGTTTTCATGTATGTAGGCGTGACAACCAACAGATATTTACACTGTTGGATGCCGTGGATGTTGCGAATACGTTAATTTGATTAATTATCCAGACTCGGTTACACTGTTATAAAAAATGTATGAAAACAAATCCAATATTTTCGGTATAAATGAATTGTACAATAAATTTGCGTATTGAACACTAGTAATTTAGTTGTATTCTGCAATAATGAAGTATTCATTGTATAAAACTGTAAAAACATGAAAAAGTAATCCATAAAGGATATTTTTTTTACATTTACCACGAAACAAAGAAAAAGAAAACAGTTTTCCTCCAAATAAAAATATTAAATCACAAAAAGAAAATTTGTAATATCGTTTTGCGAAAACCAGCTTCAGTGTGGTGATATCGAGAATCTGTCAACGAAAATTATTTCGGGACTGTGTCCTAAACTTTTCATTAGATTGCTATCTTTACTAATTGCATGTTTTACTACATTTTCAAAATTCGCTTTCGTCTGAATTGTATACATTGTTTTGTATTATACCAAATGTGGCATAACTGAGAAATATACATTATCTTTTTGTGAAATAACATAATTTATTTTCTTATAAATTGGATCCTCCTCAAAGGATCTATAAGATACAGATTGGTACACCTTTATAAACTCAAAACATGTAACCATCATCTGGTTTTTTAACATCCCTAATAAATAGTATTATGCATTCTAGTACTATGTACTTAGTACAGCCACAGCGAGCTTCATTTGAGAATGAAACAATCAGAAAAACAGACAAGGCCTGAAAACATAATACAGGATATTTTATTACATACTACTATAATACATGTATAAAAGTTTCTGGGTAGAATATGAATTTCCTGCTTCAAATTCTCGAAAGTAATGTGCAACAAGTCTTGACTGCATCCTCCATATCCAAATTCAGAGATTCAAACTGGAAACAAAATCACTGTAAGCACGAAGGAAAATATATAAGGAACAACACCTTGACTTGAAATCGCTGCAATACATTTAACAGTGGACAAGAACTCGTACTTAATGCCCATTTCAATACGGCTCCGGAAGGTCACATGAATAACACTTGCATATAATTTAGGACGATTAATCTATGTTCCTGCATATAATTAGGAAAACAAAGAGTCCCGCAGTCCATTCAGTCTTGAGAAGACACTAAACCTCCGATATTTCTGAACTAGAGGCTCATCTGAGCCTGTATCTCTCACATAGTTATAACCTGACCAATTGTGAGAAATTGAAATATCAACTTGAATTCTGATTCTGATGACTTGTTCCACAATGTAATTGCTTCAGTTCTTCCGAAAAGACCTGTTTAGTGCATTTTCAACTGAAGATTTTCCCCTTAGGGTCCAATATTAAACTATATTCCTCGGTGTCGATCATCTTGGATGACTGATCGGCAAAACAAACATCAGCTTTCTAGAGGACCATCAAAAAAACATTTCTGCAATGAGACTTTTTCATTGACATCTATGGTTTCTGATAAGAAGACCTTTGAAAATATTCCCCATAGGGTCTAATGTTAAGCTATGTTCCTCGGTGGCAGCCATTTTGAATTTCCGATCGCCAAAGACATCTATTTTATATAGGACCATCCAATAAACAACTCTGCAATGAAACATTTTCATTTACACCTATGGTTTCTGAGAAGAGGACTTTTGCAAATGTTCTCCATAGGGTCCAATGTTCAACTATGTTCCTCATAGGCAGCCATCTTCAATTTACGATCAACAAAAAAGTAATAACTTTGAAGAGGACCATCCAAGGAACATTTCTGCAATGAAACATTTTCATTGACTTCTATGGTTTCTGAGAAGAAGACCTTTTAAAATATTCCCCATGGAGTCCAATGTTAAATTGTGTTCCTCTGTGGCAGCCATCTTGGATTTCCGATCGGCAAAAACAACCAATAACTTTGTGGAGGACCATCCAAGAAACATTTCTGCGATGAAACATTTTCATTTGCGTCTGTTGTTTCTGAAAAAGACCTATGAAAATATTTCCATAGGTTCCAATGTTAAACTATGTTCCTTGTTAGCAGCCATCTTGGATTTCCAATCGGCAAAACAAGCTAGAACTTTGTAGAAGACCATCCAATGAACATTTCTGCAATGAAACATTTTCATGAGCTTCTATGGTTCTGAGAAGAAGACCTCTGAAAATATTTCCCATAGGGTCCAATGTTACACTATGTTCCTCGGAGGCGACCATCTTGGATTTCGGATCGGCAAAATAAACAATAACTTTGTAGAGACCATCTAAGGAACATTTCTACGATGATGCATTTTCATTGGCTTCTATGGTTTCTGAGAAGAAGACCATTGAAAGTATTCCCCATAGGGTCCAGTGTTAAACCATGTTCCTCGGAGGCGACCATCTTGGATTTCGGATCGGCAAAATAAACAATAACTTTGTAGAGGACCATCCAAAGAACATTTCTGCAATGAAACATTTCCATTGGATTTTATTGTTTCTGAAAAGAAGAATACCTATGAAAATATTTCCCATAGGGTCCAATGTTAAACTATTTCCTTAGTGGCGGCCATCTTAGATTTCGGATCGGCAAAACATAAACTTTGTAGAGGACCATCAAAGGAACATTCCTACAAAGTTATTGTTCAATTGGTCCTATGGTTTCTGACAAGAAGATCTTCGGCATTTTAGCCAATCAGAACACATTATTGACCCTGGCAGTCATCTTGAATTTACGTACGGCACGAAAAACATAACCTTTTAGAGGGCCCTCCAAAAAACTTTCCTGCCAAGTTTGCTTCCAATCTGCAAAATGGTTTCGGAGAAGAAGACTGAAATGTGAAAAAGCTAACGACGACGGACGCCAAGTGATGGCAATATCTCACATGGCCCTTCGGACCAGTTGAGCAAAAAATCAATATTCTTTGCAAACCTAGATTGCGCAACAAAGAGTTTTGTCAATTGACACTAATTGATAGATATTGACAATCGTTTCAGAATTGATGTATTTAATCCCCGCTTTAGAAGGAAACCTAAATTTTAAATCTTTGTTAAATTATTCTGGATTGGTCATTTACGGTTTACTTTTATCTGTCAATAATCCTTATGAATTCGATTTTATGTTTTATTGTGTGTTTGTTAGGGAGTTATGTTGTTGACCGTTGAAATATACGGTTGTAAATAAAATATGAAAAAGTTCCATCGAATTGGTCTTAGTTAAGGACAGCTAGTTTCCCGAAAGTTAACTTGTATGACCGATAGACACAATCTACCCGGTCATATAAGTATGTCCCTTGGAAATGATAAATTAACATAAAAGCAATGTCAGTCAATTGATACCTTTATATGTTGACAGATTCTATTACACTAAAGCTTCATACTAACAATATCTCACTCTAGTATAAAAAATAATTTTGTTTAAGACTATTTGTAGAAATTGTGCGTCTTTAAAAATTTAAAAATAATATCAGAAGACCTTTTTGCATCAATAAGCACACCCTTCCAAAGTTAACTTTTGATTATTCCAAACAAATTGTGCCATTCTATCTACCAAACTGTTTTTACAATTTTGAAATTTTAGCTTTTCAATGTACATTTTTAACCGTGACCGTCATGTTTGGACACAACAAAAAGAATAAAAGAAGATAAAAAAAAAAACTTGTATAGAGCAAATTATGGTTACACAATCTAATTAGCCAAAGTGAAAATTGAAACATCGGAAACCCACACGACGTCGACAATCTTGTATTGCCTCATTTTATATCAGCTTGGCTGGAAAGCTATCTCAAAATAAATTGTGGATCGGGGCTGGGTGGTTAAGGTCGCTGAATCATGACCACAAGCCTAAAGATTCGAGTCCTGCTCGCCCCGCGAGGTTTTCAAACACCTAGCCGAGGTCGGGGGTTTAACAGGGTCAGCCGGATGGCTTTTGAGCTTTCCATCCCAGTACGTCTGGTATATATATATAGTCACGATATAGCTGAAATACTGTGTAAAAGAACAATAAACCCCCAAAACCCAACCAAACCCAAAAGAAATGTGCTTGGCGAAATTTTCAGTATCTCAACAAGAATCCCTAAAATGAATTCATATCATGTAGTATGTCATGTATATCACCGAATTTCATTTATGACGTTCGAAATTTAATTTGAATTCCCGAATTTTAGAATACGTTCTCACGGATTAAATAAGTAATCACTAATTTTTAAATTTGTGATCTTATTTTTTTTAATAAGTAATTACGTATTCTAGTATTCGTTTCCACGAATTTCATAACCATGCACTGAACTCGTGATCGCTAATTTAAATACAATATAACACATTTTGAAGTTTGTTGAAATGGATTTTGAAATCCGAGGTAATGAATTCTACAATTTATAATCGAAAATTCTAATAAATTTGATATAACTAATTAAAAAGACATGTGATAGCGAATTCCTGAAATTCGACCTCTAATTTAATTTGTGGTAAATTGTAACCAATCTAATCACGAATTCCGGAATTCGAGGGAGCAAATTTAATTCATGCTAACGAATTCAAATCGTGATCACGAATTTCAAAATTTATCAAGACAAATTCAAATTAATTTCAGACGTTTTAAACTGGCTTCTTTAGTGTACGTTACTAGTAACAAGAAGTAAATGACTGGATATGTTGTAAAAAATTTTTAATGCAAAGTTGAAAACAGAGAGAGAAGAAATTAGATATGATGTATTTATCCCTACAAATATACGTCAATCTCGTGAATCTCGTCTGGTACCGTGAATTTTTTTTTTAAATTCTTCCATTCTTCGAAATCAAATTCTCACAACACTGCATAATTATGTCCCTTCATATTTTTTGTTACTTGTTCCTCCTTTCGGTTAAAATGATTTTTTTTTTGGAAATCCACTTTAATTTTCCCAGTCCGAACCTTTCATGCCCGAAACAAATTAGCGTCTGCAGTATATTAATGTTTATGTCATTATTTAAATATGTATTTAGCATAATTAGTTTGTAGTTTTTGCTCAGCTAGATATTTTACAAGAATATAGTGGTGTATACGGGTTTAGATTACATAAATTACATCTATCAAAACCGGGCTATAGCACATGATGTATGCACATTGTTACAGTTATGCCAGTATTCTACCTATGTAAAAGCAAATCTGATTGGACAACCAAATCATTTATGGCTAGACAAAAAATTATGCCTAGGCAAAAATATTTATGCCTAGGCATAATTCCAATTATGGCTCGGCATAAATATTTTTGTCTAGGCATAATTCAATATTTTGACCCACATACCGCGCCATACGTTTATGTGATTTTTTCTGCACTACAGAATTCATCATTATATATATTATAATGGACAGTGCATATTGGTATACTTATTTATGGAGCGTATCAACTACTGGCCAGCTTATATTTAGAGCTGTTTTCTAAATAAATAATGATAAAAACGATATAAGTTATTCAAACCTGGTTTGATATTGTAATCATTTGGAGTCAGAGGTCACTTATTAAACATAGTTTGTTAGAATGTATTAATATTATCCCAAACTACAGTTCAAACCTGTCGAAAATTCTATACTCGGCTATCGAATCACTGACGAAACTTCGCTACCGAGAAGTCGAATCCCTGGTGAAAAATCGACGACTCGATTCCGCGGCAGCGAAGTTCGACAACTCGCTAGAGACAAAATTTTAGTCGTCAACATTTCGCGTCCTCTTCAGCCGATGCATATTATTCAATATTGAAATATGTTTAACATCTGTATTGTACAAATATGAAATTTTATATGATTTGTTTTAACCCAGACTGTATAAATATAGTTTATTTTAAACTAGTTCTGTACCTTCTTACAACTAATGTGAAAAAACGGAAAAAAGAAACTTTAAAAAAAATTATCAGTGCTTATAAATATAGTATTGTGCGTTGTATGTAATTCACTTACAAAGTAATTTTTACTGGTAAGCTTGTTAATTGTCATCCGTGCGGTAGGGTTTGTTTATTTACACCTTCACAGGAACATTATATACCTGACTAGCATGTGTATGGAGATAGCGGGTGAGAAATGAATTCACATAAATTTTACTTGTTATAAATCAAAAAAAAATTCCATTCACCAGAAATGACTTCGTTGTTTTTGCAATTAACTTAACCAATGAGTAACTATGCAGGTCATGATGCCCTTAATTTTAAAATTAGATATTCAGATACTCTCCGTAATCCGTAATTCGTACCAGTCCAAAACGGGATTGTTGTGTATTACCTATTCAAATGCACATCACCCTATAGTAAGGAATATTCGTGTTATCTTAGCAATGTTTTGTTGCTTATCCATTGTCAAATGTACATGTGTTTGCGTTCTAAGCAGGCGAAATTAGGCTGACGAGGAGGCGGACGCTCGCTAGTGTTAACTCTCGCTAACGAAAGATATCTTTCTTCAACTTATTGCAAGCAAAAAGGTGCCGAACTTTGCCAGATTTTCGACTGCCGACGGATCAAACGTCGCCAGCAAGAGGTCAAAATAGACTGATGAATCGTCAGCTTGTCCACAGCTTTTGTTAAACTTTCAACAGGTCGGAACTGTAGTCTTACATTTATATGATAATGCATAATAAATATCCCAGGAAAAAGCAAAACAACACAAAACAGAAAATAAGCAAATGAAGTCAGGTAACACTATATGTATCAAATGAAAGTAATTCACGAATATCTGATATCCTGCATAAAGGCGATAAGGTTAATTCTGCGTTTCCGTTAAGTACCTAAGGTTACTAAGATTTTCCTATTTTCAAAACAATCAAACAGATTTCTCATACCTCTATTTTTTTTGTATCTATGTATTAATTATTTAGATGAAATGTGTTTGCATATCTAAGCCTACTGATTTACCTAAAAAAAAAGAATGTTTCAAAAGAACCTTAAAGGTAGTGATTTTCTAGTATATAAAACTGTGCAGATCTTTTCTTCTATCAGCGTTCTCCCTTTGATTTATGCACTCTGCCAACAGAATAACAAGGATCAAATTATCAACTGGAATCATAGATTTTCCAGATAATCTGGATTTTTAATGTAATGTCGACTTTTACCGTAGATATTTCAAAATCAAACCGATATAATTTTAGAGATTTGTGTAAAAAAACAACGGCGGAAAACTGAAAATAGATTTCTTTGGAAAGAATTGTAATGATTTGGTACCAAATTTGTTATTTCCCAAGTGAATAAAATAACGGCATTAAATATGTTCCACCAGAAAATCATTTTCAACATGATTTGAAATAAGGCATTTGTGTGCGTTGTATTTATAAACAAATAATGCATGTACACATATATTTCATGTATTGCTCATTCTCCATCCATATCCATGTAATATGTAGAAAGTACATTTGTCTATCGATGCTACTGATATTGCCTTTGATGCCATGTATATCGCTAGAGCATCATCGTTTTTGCATATTTGAGCTGCATATTTTAAGTTATGAAGAAATGTGTACAAAATTTTATAACAGGAGAAATCCGAAAGCAAAACCTGCAAAACTGTCCCCCTGAAAAAAGTTTATTACGTAATGTCATGGATGGAATATACTTTTTTATCTTGGCACCTAAATGTACAAACGAATGTAACTTTGTTTTCGACATTTCCAGATTACCGTCAGTTGATTATTCCAATATTGTCCGCCTCTTTCTTATTCTAGTGCATAATAAGAGAAAAATTAATTACTACAAATCAGTATCAGAAAAATCACATCAGTAGACAGAATAAATTGAACTGAAACAAAGCATGGTTTTAATCAACAGTCTTAATAAACATAATATATGTATCGTGCTTATAACAGTTTTATAAAGTATACAGATTGGCAAAATAAAAAACATCAGGCACGTAATTCTACAAATACTGTCACCGGTTTTATTTAGGTGTCGGTATAATCTATTCCAATAGTAAACTTTTCAATTAATGGTGGGGTTCCCTAAATTACGAGTCAAAAATGTATAAATAATAAATAAATAAATAAATAAAAGGAATAGTAAGTATGTAATTGAAATGTCGGACAGCTAGTTATACTAAAATATTTATTTTAAAAAATTTTCATCAGTCAGATATCAGTCATTACATTTCGATTATCTGCGGAAAACATGCATGCAAACATGAAATGTATACGACAGGTCACTTCCCACAATATATATATATATATAATAAAGCTTGCACTTCTGTTCTACCTGTTAAAATAATTTAAGGGGTTCACGAAGGCACCAGAATATAATGGTGTTCTTAAAGGTAACACCTGTGAACATTTTTCAAACCTTAATTGTTGCGTCTTACTTCCTTGAGCTAGTACAATAATATGCAGCAATACAAATGAAAGGCCAGATTGAAAACTGCTATAACAAATGTATGTGAGAAAAACCCAATTTTAAGACATCTTCATCAATAGGTCTAAGTAGCTGGACTCACGCGATAATCCAACTTAAAAGTATTAACCAACCTATCTACTCTAAATGATCGCATACTGGAAAGAAAATTGGATCGAATTGGACCCAATGATATCAAAGTTTTAACTAGTCATTAACTTGTCATTCATCAATCAGCTTTTTTGGATTCTGACATAAATTGTATATAAAACTGTCATAAAATCTGCTACACCCCTAGCTGATTGTTTACAAAAATAAAATGTAAGATAAATCAGTCAACCAACAACAGGCCTTGAAAATTATAAAATTAGAGTTAGTATTCAAAGAGGGTTGTAATTCACTAATTATGACTATTATATAAATGTCAGATACGATATTCGTGAGGCTAATGCTAAAAAAATTATTACTCAACGACTTCTTTAAATGACGTAATTAAAAGTTCCAAATATCTTGTCATATATGTGTCGAAGAGGCTATATATGTATGTGAGACAAGTCCTGTATAGATTATTAATCAGTGAATTATTTAAATGATATTATTACAAGCTCTGAATATCTAACTATGATGTAGCCAACATAAACAGACATATTCAAGTATATGTAACAAAATATTGTTTAATAGAAAGTGAAAAAAACTTTGCTTACCTGAAGAGTCAAAACCAGTGATTATCCAAGCATTGGAAATAAAATTCTATAAATAGAACAGAAGATTGGTAAAATAACACTTTAAAATACACAGACGTTCAATATTATCAAAGGAGTAAATTGAATGTAGTTTGCATGTGGATTTTTCCCAATCAAAATCCCGCTCAAATACGAAATTATTTTTGTTCATGCAGTATGAGAAAAAATGCAACAAAAGATACTCACCGTAAAAACATACAATAAAGTCAGTTGGAATTAACATTTTGATTGATTATACTTGAATATGTTCAATCAATTACTGAAATTCTTTATTACCGAAATCAAATGTCAACGCACATTAATGCCTATCTTGACTCTAGAGCTAGACTACAAACAAAACTCTTCGATAAGGTGATGACTTCATTTTTACAAACGTCAATTTCCCATTCCTTTGTACCAGCATTCCAGCAGCACCAGCCTATGTAGTTTACATTTCGCAACTTATACGCTATTCTAGAGCTTGTGATCAGTACCATGAATTTCTAGACAGGGCTTAACAGCTAACGAATAAGCTTCTCAAACAAGGATATGTTGCTCCCAGGTTGAAGTTATTCCTTCAGAATTTCTATGGCCGTCACCACTGGTTGATCATTATGGGATATCCGTTTCCCAAATGAAATTGGATCTTTTTCCTGAGCTATAGTTTCGTCTTTCCTAGACTCGAACATGACCTTTTCCCGGACCTGACAATGGGCAAGACGGCGAATTTCTAAAAAGAGGCAGGCACTGCTTACTCATCCGGAGCACCCGAGTGCACCTCCTGTTTTTGTTGGGGTCTGTGTTGCTCATCCTCGTTTTCTTTGATGTTTGCATTTGTCTTAATCCGGATTTTGCCTGCGTTCCTTGATTAATGATTTTTGTAGTTGACCTTTCTGTTTTCTTATCCTTTCTTTTAAAAAAATAAGCATGCGACCGACAACATATAATACTGAGCTAGCACCACAAAATAACGTTATAACAATTAATGTAAGACTGGATATTTAGTTTTTAGTGATGCCCTAAATAAATATTAGAAGAAATGGCTGCTTCACAAGGCCTCTTCAATTCCTTTATATCTCGGCTTAAATGCAACAGCTGTTCTGAATAGTCGCGTACTAGGAAGAAAGTAAAATCGCAATACAAAAATCCAGTCTACCGCAAAATTAATTGGTCTCGCAATGATGTTAAGCTAACTACAGACAAGCTGAAAGGCATGAATTAGTCAAATATCACAGATTACCTTCATATTAGAGCGCATAAAATGTCCATTCTTTTTCAGATTTACTTTTCATTAGAATTATTAGGTGTCAAAATGGAAGTCAATGACTAGTTTCAACAAAAGCATGAAAGAATTTTAAAAACAGTCCATAAAAATCTCAAGGTTGAATTTGCTTCATACAATAGTAATAAAATCAATAGAAATATCTAATCTATCATAGATCACACGGGACAAGGGCAAACATTAAAAATCTAATAAATAGGCAAGACGATCAAATTAAATATTGAAATAAATTGACCATAGTCAAAAAAATACAAATTGAACAGCAATATATTCGAAGGAATAGCCTGCTGCAATAGTACGTGTGGTATTTATGCTATTTAGAAGAGCAGGTCTAGCAAGTGGTATTATAATATTCAAACAACAATGTTTTTGAATTTATGTGTGTTTTTTTCAGATACGAATAAAGCATTATCAAAATCAGCTGCAGTAGATAAAAAACCAAAATAAATCAAATGAATTTTGTATATGAATTGATTGTTTGAGCGCATTCAAAACTTTCCAGAAAATGTTCACAATGTTCGTTCCTATGAACATTCTTATCTTTCATCTCCTGTGTTGATTTTTATTGAAATTGATGCAATTTCAAAACTTCTCCAAACAACTGGGTTCACTATATTGAGTTTTTAATTCGCATGTAAGTAAAAAGAAACAAAAACCTACTCAAAACGTATTCTACAAAAAAACTTTAGTGACAGATATACATAATATTTAATATCTATTAGGGACGTGAGCTTGATGTTCTATGGACAGTGATTCAGTTATATAATACACACTAGTCAATATATTTATCTGCATTTTTCTTAAGTTTGAAAAACGTCTCTGTCAACTTCACTCGAAATATATTGAACTTTATAAACTTTTGGACTTCTTTGATTGATAATATTGTGTCTGTTAATTTTGGTGGATTTTAATTGTTTTGCCACCTGCATGGTTGGCTTATTGTTAAGGCAGTAAAATTTTAATCTTTGTTATTTTATATCTGAAGTGTAAATATTTTTTTATATTTTCAGGCAGTAAGTATCTATTCTATACTATGTAAAGAGTAATACCCACGGAACTGTCAGGTAAGGTGTCCGAAAAGTCCTTCAATTACTAAAATTGGATCAGACGTTACACGTAAGCAGATATAAGATAAATCAATAATGCTGCAATCTACTTTTGTACAATCTATATACAATATTTGATCTCATACCTGTTAAATGATAGTAAAACATTTCTAGGTCGTGACTGTGACTCATATGTATCATTAAAAATAAGGCAGTATCTCGTAGAGTATAAATACCTGCAATTTAAAAACATGCAATTCTAAAGACTGTCTGTGAACGATAAATGTAACATGTTTTTGTTCTTATATTTATTAATACACTCTATTAGTTCATGTTTAGTTCTCTTTCTTGACTAGATTTCAACTCATTGTTCTGAATTTTCTTTCTCTTTGTTTTACAATTAAAGTACCAGTCAATATAAGATTTAGACACTGTTAACAGTGGGAATGATAGATGGGTAGGAAAAAAACCCATAGAAAGACAGACGTCAATTTAATCTATGGACCTCATATGTTAATACAGTAGAGGTGAGCTTTGTAGTAAGATCTGAATTTTTGCAAAAACCATTCATTCAGATCCGTAAAAAAAATCAAGAACGATAACTCTTGTTAAGTGAAACTTTCGTGTACAATCTATGTAATTTATATCTCCAATGTGCAAAACTCAGATGACCAACGAAGACTGTTAACATGTACTTCAACAGTCTTTGAATTAAAAATAAGGTGAGTTTCCATGGGTTTTGATATGCATGTATCACCCCGTCTGATTTTTATATGGACTGCTACTTGAAAACGAATGTTCAGTGTTCAATTAAATATATATATATATATATAACGCCTGAAAATCAACCCAACAGTGTTAGAAGTGAATGACAGGTTCTCGTTCTTCCCTCAGCGGGATTT
>JAOXYJ010835385.1:0-21906 GCA_028566555.1 Lithophaga nigra | reverse complement strand
CCCTGATGAATGTGTGGACCAAATATAGTTGCTGTATGATAAGTAGTTATTCAGAAATGGACCTAAGCAGGAAAATGTGACGCAGAGTTAACACCGCCGCCGCCGCTGCTGCCGTCAAAAGCATACCTATATCTCGCCTTCCGCGACTTTCGTCACAGGCGAGACAAAAACAAACTTGGTAGAGGTCTATCCAACGACCATGTATGCACAGTTTCAGTTCAACTGTCTCAGTGGTTTTCAAGATCTATATGTGTATCTCCCATAGGGCCCAATGTTAAACTATGGTCTGCGGTGACGGCCATCTTGGATTTCAAACCAGTACCGAAAACATAAACTTAGTAAAGGACTATCCAGTGACCATTCATGCAAAGTTACGGTTCAGCTGTGTCAGTGGTTTCCAATGAAGATGATCTTCATGTGTATTTCCCATAGGGTCCAATGCTAAACTATGTCCTGCAGTGACAGCCATCTTGGATTTCTGATCCACACCAAAAACACAACTTGGTAAAGGACTATCCAATGACCATTCATGCACAGTTTCGGTTCAACTCTCTCAGTGGTTTCCAGGAAGAAGATCTTTAAATGCATTTCCCATAGGGTCCATTGTTAAACTATGCCCTGCGGTAGCGGTTGATCAGTACCGAAAACACTTTTGGTAAAGGACCTTTCAATGAACATTTATGGACCTGTCATAGTTGTTTCAAAGAAGATCTTCAAGTGTATTTCCCACAGGGTCCAATGTTAAACTATGTTCAGCGATGATGACCATCTTGGAATTCCAAAGAGCGCCAAAAACACAAATTTTGAAAAGGACCTTCCAATGAACATTAATGGATATGTTAGCTTCATTGCCATTTCTTAGAAGATCTTCAAGTGTATTTCCCATAAGGTTCAATGTTAACCTTTGATCTGCAGTGGCAGCCACCTTAGATTTCCAATCGGCACCAAAAACACAAATTTGGTACAAGACCACCCAAGGATCATTCACACCATGAAACAAGTCCATCAGCAATGTAGTTTCTGACAAGAAGATGTTTGAAATTTGAGCCAATCAGAACACATTATTGTCCCTGGCAGTCATGCTGAATTTCTAATTTCCACCAAAAATGCAAACTTTGTAGAGGACCACCTAACGTACATTCGTGGTTCCATTTGGCTCAGTGGCGGGTCTGTGAGGAGAAGATTGAAATGTGAAAAGCTAA
Organism: Lithophaga nigra; assembly: GCA_028566555.1. Classification (NCBI taxonomy): domain Eukaryota; kingdom Metazoa; phylum Mollusca; class Bivalvia; order Mytilida; family Mytilidae; genus Lithophaga; species Lithophaga nigra. The sequence continues at coordinate 20,704 of JAOXYJ010835385.1, read as the reverse complement.
CACCATACGATGGATGGACGATGAAAGACACCAAGTGATGGCAATAGCTGACATGGTCCTTCAGACCAGGTGAGCTAAAAAGGGTAGAAAGTGGAAAATGGTGCACAGTTCATATCAGATTTATCAGCAAGCATATTTACACTATTTCATGTATTTACACCAATACTCTATCACACTTATGAATTATTTTAAGCAAATGTACCTTCCAAGAATTTATTCATCACACCAAAGGATGAGATTATTGTGAATGCAATACTTCAGGCACATGGACCTTATATCATACCTGTTTTGATATCCTCTTTCAAATCTAACTCTGCAAATCCTTGTATTATTAGGTCCATATTGATACAGATTTCCTCTTTCTCCATAGTGTCTGCCAATAGTACTTTAACTGGATCTGAATCAATACTGAAAGGACATTGTAAATTACATTGTATATGCAATTCTCTTTATTTACTCAAATTATTACAGTCTAGACACTGTAAAATAAGTTATCAATCACTACATTTAGCTGCAATGTCAAAGAAGGAAAACATCTTATCAAAACATTTCTTTTTTCCTTGTTATAAAACTGTACAGCATGTCCAGAGCAAAGATCCTGCTAAGAAAACAGACCTTATAGACAATCAAGTCAATGAACCTAATACAGTACCAAAGGACAAGGTACGATAAGGGCCCTTTTTGGCCCCTTTTTTCAAACTTTTTCAAATAAGATTTGCGTATGGATATTTTTTATCCTTAAACACCAATATTTCAGAAAAAATGAGTTTCTCAGTCACTCTTTCTATTTTGACGTAATAGTGACGTCACAAAATCGTCAGTTTTAAGCATTTCATCAAGATTTACTTAAATATGGTAGTTTTAGAGTAGTTTTCAATAGAATTAAATATGAGCTGACGCATGAACCACAACAATCTTGTCAAATATAATGTAACTGAGTTTACCTAATGTACAAAATATTCTTGTGGTTCACATGTCCGCTCATATTTAAAACAGCCAAAAACTATTTAATTTTTCACTGTTTTCACATGATTTTCTTTTTTTCACAGTTTTTAGTCATTTTCACGCATGCGTCTAACAAAGTTAAATAATTTTTTCATCAATTTAGTGACTCATTTTGAAAAACCCCACCATTTAGCTATTTAATGACAATATTAACTTGCAAATATAATGAAGTTAAAAAAATCATGAAAATTGGGGGCCAAATATAGATCTTATCCTATCTTGTCCTTTGAATATTATTTAAATGCCTTGCCTGATAAAGACAGAATTACAATGTCAGTTTAGAGTACAAGAAAGCGTTTCATACCAACATTCAAGACACACAAAATCCTTAGGAATATACAATATCGCGAAACTAATTGGACGTGATTGCATGAACTCCAAAAAAAATTGAGACCGGATGCGTCGAAAGGGTAGGCACCTCTGCTACATGTATGTATGCATCACTGGTCATGCGAACAAGTTATCACAGATTATATTTTTTAAAATAGAATATGTTACTTGTGCCAAGATATCTGATATCGGTGATGAATTTCATTACATTGTTCAATGCAAATCATAAGAAAATGACAGAAAATTGTTCTGACAAAAACCTATATTTTCCATAGAGTCAACATTTTAACATTTTTCAAAAAAGCATTTTATCCAAAGAATAAAATGAATTAAAGAATGTTTGTAAATTGATCAAGGTGATAAATTCTAGAGTGAGGACTCGAGTTTAAACATCTTATTTTATTTATATACATTATATATGTAAAGAACATTTAATCTTTTCATGTTTGTTTATTTATGTTTTTACTGTACATATGTATATGTATGTATACTGTTACTTCTTAATATACTACTGTGTAAACTCTGGTTTAAAATAAATGAAGAACTGAATTAAATTGACGTAAATTTAATTGTCAGTTGAGCTAAAAAAAATTACCAAAAAAACCAAACAGACAACCAGCTCCGTGTTCCTTAAAAAAACCGACACAGGTTGAAATTCAAACAAGAGGTTCACCTGAGCCTATATTGCTCACCTGGTTCTCAACTTGCCAAATATTTTCAAGAAGACCATCAACTGCATTTCCCATATAGTCCTATGTTCAACTATGTTCCATGGTGCCGGCTATCATAGAATTCCGATCGGCATAAAAACATGGTACAGGACCTTTCAATGAATATTTATGGATAAGCTCAACTTCAACTGTCATAAACGTTTCCAAGAAGATGTTCAAGTGTATTTCCCATAGAGTTAAATGTTAAACTATGTTTTACGGTGGGGTCCAGCTTGGAATTCCGATCGGTATCAAAAACACAATTTGATAGATGACCTTCCAATTTACATTTTACGAACAACTGTCTTAGTTTTCTAAGAAGAAGGTCTCCAAGTGTATTTCCCATAGGGTCCAATGTTAAACTATGTTCCACGGTGGCGGCCATCTTGGAATTCCGTTCAGCATCAAAAACACTGTTTTGGTAGATGACCTTCAAATGAACATTTATGGGTATGTTTCTCTCCGTGTGTCTTAATTGTTTCCAAGAAGAGTCTATTTCCCATAAGGTCAAATGTTAAACTATCTTCCACGGTAGCGGCTGTTTTGGAATTCCCATCGGTATCAAAAAGACTGTTTTGGTAGATGGCCTTCAAATAAATATTTATGGATATGTTTCTCCTTCAACTATCTTATTCTTTCCAAAAAGAAAATCTCCAAGTGTATTTACAATAGTGTCCAATGTTAAACAATGTTCCACCGTGACGGTCATCTATGGATTCAGATTGGCATTAAAAGCACGATTAGGTGTAGGATCTTTCCAATGAACATTCATGCTTATGTTTAGCTTCAACTCTCGTAATTGTTTCCAAGAAAAAGATCTCTAAGTGTATTTCCTATAGGGTCCAATGTTTGGTAAAGTTGGTAAGTTCTAAATAAGGAAAGAATTCTGATTACGACAAACGGAACATATCAGTGGTCATTTGTGACACAGATATTCCGTAACGGTCGACTTAGTTGTGGTGGCGACCGTAAAACTTTTCTTTACCATCAGAAACCCTTGGTTCAGTAGCTTTCTTGTAAGCAGCAATCCACTATCAAGAAAATCATGATAGGAAATACAACCTCTGGAAAATCGTATAAGCTGTGATATATATACTCCATATGCAGGTGCTGCTGGAATGTTGCTTCACATAAAAGGAACGTCGAAATCATCTCTTTCCTCGTAAAGTTTTTTTCTCCACCGCCCTCATTGTCAATTTTTAGGTGTAGATCAAGGTAAGAAGCAGATCTAGCTGCATCCATAGTATCCCTTTTTTCTCGTTCAATAGGATTGATAATCAGCAAACTGGATTATTCGGTGAAATGACATCATTTATATAGCGGAACGTGAAATTAAAGGATTTGGCTAGTTTCTTGTCATTTTTCTTGAGAAGCTTCTGTATGGACTCTGCTTCATACAGAAGAAGGAACTATGTTCCACAGTGGTAGCCATCTTGGAATTCCAATAGGCATAAAACACACGGTTTTGATAGATGATCTTTCAATGAACATTTATGGACATGCTTAGCTTCAATTATCCTAGTCGTATCTAACAAGAAGATCCTCAATTGTATTTCCCACAGGATCCAATGTTAAACTATGTTCAACGGTCGCGGCCATTTTGGAATTCCGATCGGCATCATAATCACCGTTTTTGTAGAGGACCTTCCAATAGATATTAATGAACAGATTTATCTTCAACTGTCGCAGTCGTTTCCAAATTAAGATCTGAAAGTGTATTTCCCATAGTTTCTGACAAGATGTTTGAAACTTCAGCCAGTCAGAACACATTATTGGCCCTGGTCGCCATGTTGAATTTCCGATCCAAACAAAAAACAATTATAGAAGACCTTCCGATACATATTTCTGCCAAGTTTGTTTTCATCTGGCCTAGAAAATTTAAATGTGTGAAGCTAACGACGGACGACGACGGACGCCAAGTGATGGGAATAGATCGGTGTTTTCGGTGATGATCCGAAATCCAAGATGACTGCCACCGTAGGACAAAGTTTAATATTGGACCCTATAGAAAATATACTTCAAGATCTTCTTTCTTTGAAACGACTACGACAGTTGAAGTTAAACATGTCCATAAATGTTTATTAGAAAGTCCTCTGCCCAAACCGTGTTTTTGATGCCGATCGCAATTTCAAACTACATAAAAGTCCATACAAGGAAGGATACATAGCCGGTTCTTCTCGTTGTTCTACGAAACCCTTCTCAGGAATTCTTACAGATATTCTTTCAACTGCCAAAGACGGACTTCAAAAATGTTGCGAAGAGCCTAACTGTACTAGTCGTGTCAATAAGATGTGGATTCTGAAAAATTCAAAAGATCTTCAAAATTTAAAAGACCAATCATTAAAATTCTGCCACTGCATCAAAACTTTTGATTTTTCTACTCTCTTTACCTCTATCCCTCATTCACTACTGAAAGATCGACTCATCAATCAATATTTTTTCAACAAGAATGGTAGACGCAGATACAAATATCTCGTCTTAATTAATGAAAAATCCTACTTCGTGAAGAACCACACTGATTCCAACAACAAATACACTGATGTTACAACATCTACACTGAAGATAACATCTTTAACATGTTGGACTTTTTAATTGATAATATATTTGTCGAGTTTGGTGGGTTGTTATTTCAACAGACAATTGATATTCAAATGGGCACTACTTGTGCACCCCTACTCGCCGATTTGTTTCTACATTCTTATAAAGCTGAATTTATACAAAACCGTCTAAAAGATAAAAAGAAGAAACATCACGCTAAATGCTTTAATTTTACCTTCCGATATATTGATGATGTTCTTTCACTCAAAAGCTTGTATTTCAGTGAGTATTTACATCTTATATATCCCAGTCAAGTGGAAATTAAAGGCACTACAGAAAGTAGAAAGCTGGCTTCATATTTAGGTCTGTTTCTCGAAATTGACAAAGATGGACGACTAAAAACAAGAATTTTACGACAAACGTAATGGTTTCAATTTTCCTATCGTGAATTTCCCATTCTGAGTTTTAATATAGCTTCTGCCCCTGCATACGGTATATGTATCTCAGTTGATATAATATCCTAGAGCATCCTCTCTGTACGAGAACTTCACTAACAGATGTGTACCTATAACTAAAACTACTCCTTCAAGGATATGAGAAAGAACTTCGCAAGTTCCATGGTTGCCATCACGAGTTGGTTGACCATTATTGCAACTAGCTACAGATCTGTTTACATTTTGCTAGATCTAGCATTTCGTCGTCTCATCTTACTTACCAGATTTGACATATACCTGGTCATGACTTTTCTTTATTGGACATAAGTTTTTTGCATGACGGGTGATACATGCAGAGGAGGAAACGATTACCCCATAGGCGCGCCCGGTCTGACTCCTTATAGAGTTCATGCGATCATGTCCGATTCGTTTCTTGATATTATGAAGATTCCTAAGGATTTTAAGGAGTCTGGAATTCCGATATACTACGCTTCCTTATACTATAAGATCTTCTTGGAAACAAATACGACATTTGAAGCTAAAGAAATCCATTAATGTTGACTGGAAGGTCCTCTATTATAATCGTGATTTTGATGCCGATCGGAAAAGATAACGCCACATTGGAACACAGTTTAACATTGGACCCTATGGGAAATACATTTGGAGACCTTCTTCTTGGAAACGACTAAGACAGTTGAAGGTAAACATGTCCTTATATGTCCGTTGGAAGGTCCTGTACCAAAACCATGATTTTGATGCCGATCAGAATTCCAATATGGTCGCCACCATAGAACATAGCTTAACATTGACTCTTGTGGGAAATACACTTCAAGATCTTCTTCTTGGAAACATTTATAACAGTTGAGGCTAAACATATCCTTAAATGTTCATTGAAAGGACCTCTACCATGATCATGTTTTATAACGATCGGAATTCCATGATGGCCGCTTACATTACAGAGTTTTACGTAGGACACTATGGGAAATACGCTTGAAGATCTTCGTCTTGGAAATGATCAGTCAGTTTAGAACCAGGTCAGCCTCTTGTTTGAATTTCTGGTTGTTTTTGTTGTTTTACTTCGGACGTTGATTTGTGCCTTTCTTTGTTTTTTTTGTAAGTTTTTTTTTAGCTCAACTGGTCCGAAGGACCACGTGAGCTATTGCCATCACTTGGCGTCCGTAGTCGTCGGTGGTTAGCTTTTCACATTTTAATCTTTTTTCTGAAACCATGAAGCTAATTGGACCCAAACTTTGCAGAAATATGGATTGGATGGTTCTCTACAGCATTTGTGTTTTTGCTGCCGATCAGAAATTCAACATAGCTGCCAGGGGCATTAATGTGTTCTGATTGGTTGAAATTTTAAAGATTTTCTTTTCAGAAACTACACTGCCGATGGAATTGTTTTTTGAGAATGGTCTTGGATAGTCCTCTACCAAAATTTTTTGGTGCAGATCAAAAATCTAAAATGGCCAGCACCACAGGGTCAAAGTTTAACATAGGATCCTATGAGAAATACAACATAAGATCTTTTGAGAAACATTGAAGCTAAACATATCCATAAATGCTCATTGGAAGGTCTTTTACCAAGACTATCCTTTTGACACCGCTCGGAATTCAAGATGGCCGCCACTTCGGGACATAGTTTAACATTTAACTCTATAGAAAAAAATTTTAAGTATCTTTTTCTTGGAAACCACTCAGACAGTTGAACCGAAACTGTGAATGAATGGTCATTTGACAGTCCTTTCCTAGGTATGTGTTCTTAGTGCCGATCTAAAATCCAAGATAGCCACCATTAGAGGACATAGTTTAACACTGGACTCTATGGGAAATAAACATTAATATATCCTTGGAAACCAATGACATAGTGGAACCAAAACTGTGCATGAACGATTATTGAATAGTCCTTTTCCAAGTTTGTGTTTTTGTCCCTATTTGAAGTACAAGATGACTGTCACCTCGAGACAAAGTTTTAAGATTGGACCCTATAGAAAATAAGCATAAAGATCTTATTCTTGAAAACTATTTAGACAACTGAACTGAAACTAAATTAAATTGTCATACGATAGACCTTTACAAAGTTTGTGTTTTTAATGTCAATCTTAAATCCAAGATTGCCACCACCTTAGGATATAGTTAACATAGTACCCTATAGGCAATTGAAGATCATCTTCTTAGAAACCACCGAATCAGCGTAGAACCAGGTGAGCGATACAGGTTCAGTTGGGCCCCTAGTTTTTTGTTTTTTCTTTACACTGCTCGTGTTGATTTTCTTGAAATATCGTTTTGCAACCTTAATTTGATTTGACACACTCTTAAGACTCGTATTACGAATATGTGTTAATCAAAACACCAAGATATCTACCAGATACTTCACGACACTACTTAACAGATAATAAAATACAGTTAAAAAATTACATCATTTGAATTATTTATTACCGAAATTGAGATGTCAAAACATTTATATGACACATTATAACGATTCACAATGCAAGTTTTCACCACAAGGAAAACGTAAACCACAAATAGCCAAATAGTATTAGTATGTTTGAATTACTATTTTTTTCACGGACCCATAATGGAAACATTTTGTATCCGGCCGGATACACTGGGAAGACCCAAAACTTATTCGGGCGGATACGGAATTATAGATATCCGGACATAGAATGTTAACATTCTGTATCCGGCCGGATACGTAAACTGTGCGCAAACAGAATTATTCGATACCGAATCACATTTTCGTGAATAAATCACGAATTATACAATTTTGAAAGATGGAAATTGGTAGGAATGAAGAAAAGTAGATATTATTTAAGGAGATATAATTTTTCTTCATTTACTTGTACACCGTGTCGACTTTTTATTGATCAATTGACTTGCAGATGCCTAAAATGAGTAACCGGAAATTTACATAGGTACTTTGGGGGCTTATTGACATATTATTCATAAATGAGTACATTGAAATATGTTAAAATATATTAAGATTTCAACTTTTTTACATTAAGAAAATCAAATAAAATTTTCCCTATCTAAAATATACCCAATGAAAACTGTAACTCGCACCAGATGTGATACATACCGTACCCAAATCACTGGATGTATGGGTAAATTAATGAATCAAGCTTTACATTGGTCAAAAAGATACAAGTTCATTATGAATATCGTATAATATAATCTTTGACTTTTATTAACATGCAATCATTATTTAAGATTTTACTATTTTACTGTACTTTTAAAACAATATTCCCGTACCCAATCTTGGTAATTTATATTACTATAATTCTAGCTAGTTCTAAATATAAAATATATGTTCAGTATCGTACTCGTAATATTTACACCACTTAGGGCTACCGCCACGGTCTTTCAGTCTTTATGCAACTTGACCTGAGTAATGTCAATAGGTAGAGCAATTATATACAGTGGCTATAATGCACACTTCCGATTAAGGGCCGCATGTCGAGGCCAAAGTGTTCGTATATGGAGAATATGACGATGGAATGGATGGGCCTGGGGAAGGCGCCTGATTCTTTCAATCTTTATAACACTTGGACTGATTAATATCGATATATCGATATATCGACAAACAAATCGCATATAGTGGCTGTAGTGCACACTGGCGGTTAAGAGCCTTATGGCGAGGCCAGAGTATCATAATAGGGTATATGGGGAATACGCCAATATATTAGAAGACGGACCTTGAGAGTGAAAACGTGATAAATGCTTTAGAGAAGAAGCAGACTGAAGCCACATGCACATATATTCAATAATCCATGGCTTCTTATTCTCGAAGTCTTATATAGACATCTGATTTCCAAACAGGAAATACTCCAAGTAAGAACAAAATTTCCTAATAGTTAATATGATTAATGAAAGTTTTACTTTTTTTGTTGTCAAGTGTTCTCATCCTTTTTTCTATTCAAAGAAACAGTTAGATTATATAAATTCAATTCAATGCTTTATTTCTTTTAAACCAGAGTTTATACAGTTGTATATAAAGAAGAAACAGTATACATATATATATATATATATTCTTATGTACAGTAAATAGATAAATAAACACATATGACAAGATTAAATGTTCTTTACATATATTATGTATCTAAACAAAGGTGTTTACCCTGGAGACCTAAGTCTAGAATCTATTGCCATGATAAATTTACAAAGATTCTTATATTTTCCTTTATTATTTAGATAATTTTTTTTATTGGAAAATATTCAGATACTTCCCCATGATTTGATATTGTTGTACATATCAAAAATAACATTATGCCTTTTATCATTGGTTTGATTTATAAGTAATTTATTTATTTCACAATCCATTTTCTCCAAACAATGTCAAGAGGTTTCTAGAATTCTATAAAGGCACAATTCATTTTCTTACACTTCATAACACTAATTAAAACATAAGACATAAATAAATTATCGGTTATAGATAAAACCTTTGCTAAAATCGTCCTGATTTTCATTTATGAGAAAATATTCTCAAAAACTTTATTCAACCTGATATTTAGAACAGATGTAAACAGTTTTCTGAAATAGCTAATAATAGTTATCGGTCTGAAGTTAGGATCTAGCTTCTTTATTTAATTTTTTAAGACGAATAATATTTCCAGACTACCATTGTTCAGATATAATACTGCTATCAAAAATTAAATTCAATAGCTTCACAAAAATTTCAAACATAATTGCAAAGGATTGTTTAAGGTATTTATTATAATATAGTCTTCATCTGATGACATTGTTTTTAATAGTCTTGACTGCTTTTTTACTTCATCTTTTGGGGAATTTATTGTAGTATTTAGATCATCTAAATGGCCTTATTGTTCGGAAGTAAGGTCACTATCATCGTGTAGGCTCCAGACAATCAATTCCTTAAAATATCAAACAAGACATTGAAAGATATATTTGGACAGTTTTTCTTTCTTTTATTATTTATAATCTTTATAATGGGATATCCGTTTCCCAAATGAAATTTGGACCTTTTTCCTTAACCATAGTTTCGTCTTTCCTCTCCTCAAACATGGCCTTTTCCCGAACCTGACAATGGACAACAGCATGGGTGTCTTATAAGAGGCAGGCACCGCTTACTCTTCCGGAGCCCTAAATGCACTTCATATTTTTGTGTATGGGTACGTGTTGCTCATCCTGGATTTCAGTTTTTCTTGTTGTGTCTTTGATGTTTGTCTATTTGTATTTGTCTTAATCCGGATTTTGTCTGCCTCCCTTGATTGATGATTTTTGTAGTTCATCCTTCGATTTTCTTACAATTTTTCTTACAAAAGTCTTTCGGAATTATTGATCTTAATTTTCGTCCAGTCTTTTCTGATACTTTTATCCATGACCTTTTTATATTTTTCTCTAAGTAAAAGTTTTCGTTTCTTTTTCTTGATTTTTATTGGAATTCTTCTGAGTTTTCGTTTGACTGGCTAAAATGTTTTCTAGCTACCTTACACTCGTCGTTAAACTGTGGTTTGTGGTTCATAAATCTTTCTTTCTCTCTCTCTCTTTTTTGGTTTACCTACGGGATATATGTTCCGATTGTAACCCTTGCCGATTCCGTCAAGAGATTACACGTTTTTTTTTCACCTATACCATTTGCAATGGCTTTGCTAACTTAATGTCCATCAGAGATACTTCTGATAAAATAGCATCTACCTTTCCTTGACAAATATTACTCATAAATGCATAACTCTTGTCATTATCCTAACGTTTAATTCTTTTATCGGAAATATTTTCTGCAGTGATTCGCACTTCTTCATCTGTTTGGAAACTTTAGAATTTGACAGATCTTGAACTATGAGTATCAGAAAATTTGCTTGAATCCAGAATTGAAATCTTCTTGACAAATAATACCACTGCTACTGTTTAGTTGCTCTAACATTATTTGAATTAAGATTTAAAAGTTCCTTTTCTGTTTCGCTGCATTATAGGAGGAATTTTCAGGGGTTAAATATACTATTCTTAATAAAACGTCTTGATCCAAACGAAATATATGTTTATCAATTTTGAACGATAAAATATATCCATAAATTCAATCTCGGTAATATAGTCTGAAATGTTTTCTTTGATTCAAAGAAATAATCTCTCCATTAGATTTTACAAATTTGAATCTGTTTTTCATTATAAATTCGTAAACTGGTAAGTAAATGCCATATGTATCTTCAGTTCTATTTTCGAAAAAGCATACAATATCATATTTATTTACAAATTCGGTAAATTCAGGATCCTGAACTCGCCTGGTTAGACCACATACATTTAATGTTAAAATATCTACAGCTTAATTTTTGTAGGTAAACACGTGCTTATATCATATACAGATTATATTTTCAGTTATTCTGTCTTCCAAGGTAACCCTAAGCAATTGGCTCCCCTGTCTGTGAAATAGAGTTCACACGTATACACTTGTAGGGTCGAGAAGTAGATCGACAGGGTTCCAGAGGAGTATGTGCATCCACCTGTTCAAGTTCATCATTTATATATAGCTTATTTCTTGCTAGTGCCAATTTCGGCATTTATTTTTTTTCTCTTATTTCATAACTTCGTACGTTAGTTTTTTTCGCATATTTTTTATGGTGGGAACTGTTCGTTTACACCATACTGAGCACCTTTTAAGTGCTTTCATGCTTTTTTTTACCTTCACTCAATCAATCCTAAGATCACAGTTATCTAAGCAACGATCGGACGTGTTCTATCGGAACCTCTAGTCCTTTCTTGACCAAAACGGTGGATATTTCCAAATTATGTTTTATCTGTAAATTTCATTTCATATCGAAGAAATTATCTTAGTTTACTCGCTATATCTTTTGCCCTTCTAAACCGGTAATAATTTTTTTCATTTATCTAAATTGCATATCTAACATCTTGTCCTTCATTCTCTCATTTTTTCATTTCCTTATTATAGTTTAGGTATATCGCTTTTGAGAGATTTGTTTATTTCACTTTCAAATCATCAAGATCTTTCGATATAATGTCAGGTTTTGATTTAAGTACATCATCCAGTTCTGATAAACTCGTCTTCACTTGACTATTTCAAAATCACAGATACAAATTTTATTGCCTACAAAGCTCTTCTCTGGATTACCCTTCATCAGATATGCTCATGGCCAGAAGTTTTGAAAGCCAAAAAAGTACCAAACACTGGGAGCACAAAAATTAAAACGGGCCTAAATAGAATAGCCAAAATCTGCGTCAGGTCAGCTTTTGACGTAATACCTCTAGCTGTAAGTGATATTAGCTATTCATTTACTGGCTGAGTGAAGCTATGTTATTTTCCAATGTTTTTCTCAATTGATAGCAATATTGTGTCCCTTCAATTCGATAATATCAGTACATTATGCAATACTGCTAAGACTTCTAAATATTTACCGTAAAGAACATTTGGATTTTTTGTTAAGAATTTCCGCAGTGTTTATTTCACCTTTCCAGTCGGTTTTGTCTTTTCGGTCTCCTATCTTTACCTACTCGTATAGACCCTTATTCATCACTTACAGCGAGTCGGACTGGGATCATAGGTAGGTAGATAGATACACGTATATAGAAAGTTACAAACAGTTCACCCGGAAATTTGGACCCAAACCATAAATGTAAAGAATAACGTACTCGGAAAAATCCACAAGCAATCATATTCAAAGAATTTTCCAAATATCCAAGGTAAACAAGAACAACAAGAGCCTCAATCCTGTCAAGCGCAGATCCACAAAACCAGAAGATTAAAAAAATAGATAAGTATAATAATAATAATAATAAAAAACAATAGTAATAAACATGTAAAAAGGTACAAAAGTAAATCCATTTGGTATTTGCATATTCAAAATTACGTATTCTGTGGCCATCAACAATAACAGTGTATTTGGTATAAAAAGCATTCTCGACACAGAGAATAAAATGTAAAAAACTGAGCTACTTGTTTATAAACTTCGATGCAAGCTGAAGAAATTGTTGTCTGGTAAAATATTGAAGCTTCTTTAATTGATGATAAATATGTTGTGAAATCTGGATATAAATATTTCTTTCTTTTTAGTTCTATAAGACACACAGACATATAGTAATACCTGGATTAGTATATTTATATGGATACATTGGGCATACCGTGTTGTGATGTTGGTCCATTCATTTGAATATTATGGGGCATTTCGTGGAGAATGGCATCTATGTTTATATAGACATGACTGGATATTTCAGGACAGTTTGATCGTTTATTTGTGGGAATATGATTGAACTTTTCTTTGTAAAGTGCGGCTTCATTCAGATAAAGGTGCATTTCGTGCAGAATTGGTGGTATATTTAAATAGATATATCCAGGACGTTTGTTTTGCTCTTCTTCCATGGATGGTGTCAGATCTATGTAATCATTAATCATTTCATTGATTTCTTCTGTTGTTGCGTTCTGTCCCTGATAAAAAATATTCATATTATGAATAGAGTAAACTGTAATGTATCTTAATTTGTTCCTCGTATGGGAAAGTCTTCTGTTTGTATTAATTTGTCTGTAACTCGCCATGGTGAATAAACTAGTAAATTAAACGCATAATATCTTTAACGCGTCGGATTCATTATAATAATATTACATACAAAATGCTCTGAAGATAGCAACCATGTAACAATAATAATAATTCATAATGCTAATCGTGTGAAAGAGGTATGTTATTCACTTGTTGGAATTTATTATGTATATAATATTCTTTTATCTAACATGACGTACGTTTTCATTTTGAAATCACGATTCAAAACTTGTGTTGTATAACATATATGATACAAAATGCTGTATCTCCAAAGATTGGCGCGACGTCGTGTGCGTTGTTCCAAAAAAGCCTTTTGAACATGGCTTTCTTACAATGTGCAAAATCGTATGTAAAACTGTAAGCTGACATTTACCTGCATTTGCTACCAAAACAATAAGTATTAAATACATATTAAATACATAAAAGTGAGAACCGTTCTCAAATTTTTAATATCAAGCACTTCTGTGCTCCATACAAAGTATGATTCGATAAAAAATACACGATAAGCTATTAAATCCAAATAGGCCAGTCCTTTGTCTGTGAGGACATGTGCAAAACCATTTTTATATATACGCACACCGATTTAATATGCATATGTATGTTATTAAAAGTCTAATCTGATATTTATTTCAATATCATGTCTTCATGTTTCTTCTTTTTTATTCTATGTTTTTCGTCTTACAAAAACAATTATATTTATTAGTCTAACCTTTCTTATGATGTGAACCTTTTCCATCGTCATTCCTAGAATCTGAAGTACAGCGATTGTACCTGCAAGACCCCCAACAACTGCTGCAATCGTAGTATAAACAATGCCTGTGTTGAAAAAAAAATGAAAAAAAGGTTTATCAAAATATAACTAATGGCATTAAAAATGATATGTACAGTAATGTGTCTTCTTGTACATGTCTTTTACCGGGAGAATGTATCTCCCCATCTTCTGAGACATTGCAGTACACATTTTAACACCATTTACAGTTATTAATTGTAGCTATCAAAAGAGTTAATAAGCTGTTACTCTACTCTACAGTAGTCTTAGAAATGTCAATTTATTTCTTGAATAAAAAAAGATAAACAAATGAACAAATGTTTAAAGTATATCATCAAACTGTCATATACCCTTTATATTTCCAGCACTACTACGCAAGTTCTTATCTTATCTAATCTAATCTGACCTAATCAGTGTCTTAACTGTCTTGTTTTACCGCGAGACAATTTTTGTGTGGAAAATAAAGATATTAAGATCAGTTTTAAGACTATGCTCTTTCTCCATTAAAACAAGACCTCTTAAGATTTCAGTGAATGTGAAAGAAGACAGATCTGTCTTGCAATTTCCAGTACTTTTCGATCCAGGTAATATTTATCGTATACTGTGGTGTCGTGAACAATTCAGACTTTTAAGATTACCTGTGTAATTAGACAAAATATTTGGAACAGATGTCGAATTTCACGATGTAAAATTATTTACTAGATGAATTTCTTCACTTCAAAAATAATAAAATAAAAATGTTCTATGGTAAATTGAAATTGACTGTCACACAGTGTCAATTAAAAATGTCGTTAGAGATCATATTTATTATTGACTTCATTGCTTTGGTGCGTCGCCTTATTGTCGAAGATATTTCAATCTAACATGATTATACATGTGCATGTCGAGACAGAGCTTCATAATCCCATATATTCAATGTGTAATGCCCGAAAACACAAACCTCGAATATTTACAATGAATAATTGCATCGTAATGGGGATATTCTGATTCTATCATGTATCTATTCTCTGTAATACATAAACATTCATGTATAAGGGGACTCCCATTTGATTTTTTTTTCAGGGAGAGGCTTGGAAGATTTTTTTGGATCACATTAGTTATTTTCAACTGTTTCGCGATTAAATAATATTTTTTCGAATTAAATTATTTTTTTATTTATTTCCATACAAGTCATGATCTGAGGCGGATTTGGGCGGGGGATTGCGGTCAATAATGTTTTTCTTCAATGCAAGGATCAAATTATTTATTTTAATGAAAATCAGGATCAAAATATTTTCCAATCCCCCGCCAAAAATAAAATCAAATGGTCGTCCCCTAATCCCAATTCTTACTGAATAGCTATTACTCGTTAGGTATAATGGTCTCTATATTGATGTGTTCTGTAAAATATAATGTTAAATACAATGTTCAAATTAAATACAGTTCTGGGTTAAATCGACAGCAAAAATAGATTTCAACAAAATAACAATTATCTTCCAATTTGAAACTCAAAAGTAACAAAACGAAAGAATTCTTTGTGACGTTCCTTTAAGACAGGTCATGAAATATGAAAAGTTACTGCAAATATTTATTCTAGAAAAAATCCCCTACTGCCAAACAAAAAGCAAACAAAGAAACGTGGATTCTGCTGTTTTCCTTCATGTATTGTTGAATATCCGAATTATCAAGTCATTGAAATGTAAACAAAGCCTTAAGCTATAACAGTCGTTATGACGATCGATAATTTAACTGGTGTTCTTGTTAAAATAATTAAGTTTTTAGTTAACTTTTTTAACTGTTTAAGAGAATTAAAAAAGTTTTGACAAGTACATTTATCACCGAAAAATTTTAAATATGCCTCATGCATTTAAAAATCAGTGGAGCCTGCTACCCAATTCTGACGCATTTTCATCGACATACTGTTCCCCGAAAGCGACAGGAATACCTTTTCTCTAATTCTTGTTAACTTTTCATACTTCTCATCCCTTGTGAGGACAAATCGATAATCAACGTGTGGATCACTTTGTTCTCATTCGCTGATTGGTCAATTATTCATGAAATCAATTATGACGTCACGTTTATCTGGTAGCTTTCTTGGCAACCGCGTCATTGACAGGCATCATTAACACTGATTTTTACACTAGAAAGACTGAAAAATCATTGCAGAAACAAATTCCCCTTCTGTTTGTTCGTTTTTTACATATTTCTCAACTCTCGATAGTTAAATTTTAGATTTTAACATTCGCCCTAAAGCTCGCATGTTGAAAATCTAAAATTTAATTACTCGAGAGTTGAAATATCGTAACCCACTTGCAACAGAAGGAGAATTTATATAACAAAATATTTAGACACTTATTTTATAGCTTGAAACTGATTAACGATGAGTTGCATGTTGTTCGTTTTTCTGCAGTTGAAGCTGCTTCCCGATTTTGGGTCTCCAAGATTTATTTGTGAAACGAAAATTTGCGAAAACATTGATAAAAATACTGAAAAAAGTATAATCCGTACAATGTACTCATAAATAATAAAATTTTCGATCACTTCTCATTTGTAACTCACATTTTCTCATATAACTTCATAGCATAAATACGTCCTCTACGGGTACATATAGAAAATTCGTAAGGGGTTTTCTAAACCTTGGGTCTCGTCTGCGACTGTGTCTATCATGACAGTACTTGAAAAAGAATACATATATTGCTTGCTGTATATTCTTTTGACCATAAAGAAGCTTCTGTCCAACTTGTAAATAATTCTGTGCGTATCTGATAAAGTTATTGTAGTTTTGAAAACTTAAACCTCCTTGGTAAACCAAGAAGTTAAGCAAAAAACAAGTCCACTTACCTGTCAAAATAATTAATGATTGATGTCTAAAATTCTTCTAGCGGAAGACAAATGTTGCTGTAACATAGATTCTGGATCCTTTCTCAAGCAACTATATAAAATGGTATTATGAAAATTTTATTACATTACATGTACTTAACTTTCGTTTATTTTGATCAAATGTTGGTACCTACTGAGGCTATATTAACGTGCTCATCTTCACCGATTTAGAACAGCAAGACGATTTTAAAGTTATGATAAAATGACCAGAAAAGTATTCAAGATAAATGTTTTCATGTATGTTGATTTGAGTATACGTGAATTTTAAGACGGTATGAGCTCTTGATTTACGGACTCACCAAAGTATATTAGTATGAAAATGTTTCAATGAATTTCGCGAGTGAAAACATTGTTTTCCCACGTGTATGCAGCTTTTAAAACAGACTTAAGTATGTTTGATTGATCAACTGATTCTAAGCAACTTTTTGACTGAAGACATTCCTGTATCTTTCAAAGGTAAAAAGATATATTTAGATTTTTCCGTCTTCTAATTGAAATATTCTTACTTAAAAAGCCAGTTTCTTATGTTTACGGGAGTTGTTTGTGTGTCACTGCACATTATTGTTATTCTGTTAGAAGGTTGGTTATAGACGACAAAGAAATAAAATGTCTTGTATTGCCATTATACAATCGGCACCTATGGTTAAACACCTTGCTACCACAATTTCATGCACAAGCATTATTCATATTGCTTATTGCTTAGCCTATAATTAAGATTTTTTTCTGAAATTTTTTTTATTATATTACATAAACCTACATATTAATTGATGGAAGTTAGATATTTCATGTGCAACTAGGTAAAGTTGCCCTCCCTCACTAAATAAGGGGACGATTATTTGATTTTCGGGGGGGACTTTGAAGAGTATTGTTGGATCAAATTATTCATTTTCAACTTCATCGCCGTTAAATTATTCTTTTCTGGAGAAGAAATTTATTTATTGTCATATAAGGCATGGTTCAAGTGCAAATAATTGAGGGCAATAAAATCTTACACATACCCCTCCCACCGCCCAGAAAATCAAATGGTAGTGCCCTAAAAGCAGATTAATGCAAAAAAAATTCAAAAAAGTTGGGCGGCTTAAATATCGAAGGATCATACATGTATTCACTAGGATTGTTAGTCAAATTATACAATGTCTATTTCGGCTTCCTTTTACATAATTTTCGATGTTTTACACGATAATAAAACAACTTGTGCATTACAAGGGACAATAATTGGCACAATCTCGATTTGTACTTGGCAATTTGATGTTCCGATATAAAAATTTTACGCACCCGGTGGCTTAATAGGGATATCATAATCCTTACACATGTAGTTCATTCAATAGCTGTATGTTTTGGTAGTGGAACTGGACAGTTCTTAAAAGCTCGGTTCTCCAAAAAGGTATACTTCAGTGACGTACTACGAATTCGAAACTGTTTACGTAATATTTGTATTTTTCTTCGATCTTGTGACACCAACCATATATCTAGTTACACTGAAGTAGACTAGCAGAGGGATCCTATGACTGTATACACCAACTATATATATTTTGTATCGTGTATACTACATGTATGTAATTATCTCACTTCCAGTGTAGTATCAAATAAAAAAAGAAGAAGAAAAGAAAACCTACCACTAACGCATTAATGATATGTGGTCGAGACGAAGTATCTGGTTTGTTAAAAAATTGTATCGTGTTTATTGACAGTCTGGATTGAAGCGGACAAAAATGTTTACTCTCAGTGCTCTTTGGGGAGGGTTCCCAACGAGACTTTTTACACAGATTGACCTCGAATCTGACGGACGACAAAAAAATCCTGAAATGTGTATCGCAAACACCTTTAAATCTATGGAAGCACTCTGGAAACTGGTATATAATAAAAGGAAAGGCTGAAGAAAAAAGTATTTTATAATAATGTACACAAGCAAATCCATGGACATGTTTCCAATGATGCTGTTAATTTCTAGTATCGTAAAATGAATCAAGTTCAAAACAGAAAGAAGATTTAGTTAGGTTTTAGCCCTGTTTACATGCTGGGAAAATTGTCTGAAATTAAAAACAGAAATAAATGCACAGAAATCAAGAATCCACTGTTTATAGAAACACAAATAGACACTTTAAAATTGCTTATTGCGAAGATAAGCCCCCAAAACCCAATTTATTCAGCGTTTCGGTCAGGCTTTTTGGATTTTCAGTTCGAATAGGACATTTCACATGAGCGGCAGTGTGAAGACTGGGGCAGCTACAGTAAACAAATGCAAATAATAAACAGAAGAGTGAACATCGCGCGACGTAGTCTCATGTTATAAGACTAATCACCTTTCTTTCGCATCTTAACTTTCATTTGTAACATCAAGGCCACAAAAAAGTGACAAGGAACTATAACAGTATGCCAAAGGCAATTATTCTGCAGAAACTGATTGGATACATGTCGTAACAAACTGAAAGGTCGAGTGACTCAGCTGACCTATAATCACTACGCAAACATCGATGTCGCACGGGTTCGCATCCTACTTGCATCATTTGTTCATATGTTCTAGACATCTACCATAGGTCAAGGATATCACCTATTCATCTAGACAGGTGTCCACTTCTCCACTCCGCCTGTAAATTTGATAGCCACGGTATAAGCTTGTGAAAATGATGATGAACAACAGTAATCAATCCCATTCTTGATTTAATAATCAGATTTTTGAAAATATGTTTCACATTTGCAGGTAATACTACTGTTCGATATAAAATGTCTTTTTCACAAACCATCAAATCAACAACCTTACCTCCTACCTGCTCTTTGATCTCCGTAATTTTTGTACCTGTTGTTTGATTAAAAGTTCCATATTTCAGTCTACAAGATGATAGACACAAAGCGATTACATCGAGTAAATTTCCCTTTACACAATCTTTCAGAGGTACCGCTAAACTTTAGGTGACTGTAATGTATTTTTATCAGTTGAGAATTTCGTAAATAAGAAGTTTATTTACTTTTTTGTAGAAGGTTTCAAAATAGGAATAGCTTCGTCAGCTTTTATGTAGGTTGTAAGTTTCTTGTACCTGGAAGACACACTACAAAGACTTTCGAATGCAAATTTTTTATGGTTAAAATACTAGTGTTTTAAAGTTGAAATAATTTATTGTCAGTAATGGCTTTTCTTGAACGTGACATATAGAGAAAAGAAATAGCTGTTTGAAGAATAAAACTTATATGTAATTGGCAATGTGGGAAAAAAAGGGCACTTGCAGTTACAATGTCGATCACAGGACTACAGTTAAATCGAAATGTGATTTAGCAAGGTAACGAAAATTAAACCTTTGCAGTGTCGTTCATGGAACTGCAGTAAAACTGAAACGTAATTTGGCAATGTAGAGAGACAAAAAAGTTGCATTGTTGATCATCTCCATATGTTACTATTCCAGTAACAATCTATGATACCAAATTTAGTGCACAATATGCGCATTTCGACAAACAGTCTCATCAGTTGTGCTCGAGGCCTAAAAACATGGAAAACCAAAACAACATCCGAAAGGTTGTAGAGCAGAAATAAATGCCAAAACGACCAAAAAGTTAAAGCCAAAA
>JAOXYJ010835278.1:0-13171 GCA_028566555.1 Lithophaga nigra | reverse complement strand
ATCATAAATTTTAATTATGTCAAATCTCCTCTGAAACCCTGAAATATCATCCAAAAGTTTACTAGGACTCTCATTTGAAGTTATTATAACTTTCTGCGTTGAAACTAAAAAAATATCCCCACCCTTACGCTCCCCAACTGTATAGCCCTATCGTCCGTTAGCTGCTTAATCATCGTCCAATTTCTGATGACATCATTTGTTGTTTCATCCTCCATCCAGATAAATGGCTGGTTGTTGAACTTAGAGAAGGTAAATTGATTTATACATTTGCCTTCTCTACGTTCAAAAGCTCGCCCTGCTGTGTATACAGTAACAGTTGACGTTTTGCCGTTGTCTGGCGATCCATATATATAGAGGCCTTTTTTCGAAGGCGTCATTATATCTTATAGGTCCTTGTTGACATAGTCTTTGGCACCTTCCAATGCCTTTTTTTAATTTGTTTATCCCAATAACATTGGTATATCCTTTAAATTTCTTAAGTGAAAAGGATTTGTTCCAACGTCTTACTTGATAGTAAGCATCATCAAAGATTGGATGGCGCATCGCAATTTGATATGCTATCAAGATACAACTCTTGAAATAACACAAATACGTATGTACTAAAACCAGGTGATACTAACAATTTCGTTTTGAAAATAGTAGAACTGTTATACAACGGATTGACTGTAACGGCTTAAATTCCAGTAGCAAAAGACCACACAACAGCTTACGTAATTTAAGCCAATGATGGTACTTTCAAATGGTTGTCGTACCTAAAACCACCAATATAATGACAGGTAAAATAAACTAATTATTATTATTATCATTTCTTAATTTTCAGACGAAAGACACTACTTTTGGACCAATTTAGTGGACCATGTCGAAGATTCAGCCCTATGGCCACGTAGAATTCGTCAGCTCTTCTGGTTACAAGACCTACTTGAGCCAGCTCTTATACAAATACGGTAGGGTGTGTAGCCTCATTTTGCATAGTTAATAATATAGATCCAGAACTCATTTACATAAGCTGCCATTTACATGAATTTATCATTCATAAACACAGACGGATACATTGTTTTAAACCCACCCAAAAATCATTAGCAACATGTTTTTTTTAACTTTGCAAGCTTTAAATAGTTAAGAAATATTTTTTACTACCAGAAGTGTTCTTTGACCTTAGAAACCATATATTTTTCAAATCAAAAGATTGAAAGTAGTATAACAATGACTGGGAAAGACCTCTCATTTGTTCTCTGAACAAATTGCGTTATATTTTTTAATTTTTTTTTATTCATTTAAAGACCTATTACTATTATTACTGAAACTATGTGTTTACATGTTAGCTTTGACTGTTTACAGCTAATTTTTGAAGCGTAGAAAAATGACCTATTTCAGATCAATATTCGATGATAAAGATCAGAATTCAACGGAAATGGTCAAAATTCAATGGCTTTGGAATCAATTTTCTACGTTGAAAAACGACCGAAGGGTCAATTTTCAACGCGGTCAAAATTCTCCCTTACACCGTAAGGTGTCAGTATTTTCTACAAAGCACTCAAAGTCGGCGTACACCACAAATCGACTGGCTGTAGTTCTCAAAGAAAATCCTGGTTCCTTCCTCGGGCATCACGATCTTCACCGCCTTCTTCTGCCCGCAATACTCGAGGTGCCGGTCCAGGATTTCTTGCCGGGTGAAGTGGTTCAGACATCTGCGACAGAAATAGGTTTCTTCTTTGTGTTCCGTCACTTGTGAAGTCAAAAGGCGCAACATCTTTACCCAGCAGTAATGCTGTGTCGCGGGGTTGGTCAGGAACATAAGATCCACGTGCCGCGTGCCGGTTTGCTCAGGGATTCTCAGCGGGTAGACAACCTCATCCATCGCATCGTGGTGACCAAATACATTGACATTGATGTCCCTATTCAACTTCTCGAACCTATGGATCGCTCTGAGCGAGACTGGGAATTCAATGCCGTCGAATTTTAGCTCCTCCGCCCACTTCTTGTACTGGCTCACCCGGTGAGTCGATTTCTGAATCCACCTCTCTGTAATGTAGGGCCGCGAGAATTGCCAAGCGGAAGCATTCCTGATCCTTATTCTGCACATTGACGATCGCATTCTTGGCGGCGAGTTTCTTGGGGAGTGGGATGTATGAACTGCCCGCGAGCGGTTTGAACTCATTCAAATGAATCTCTAGTTTTACGATGCGACCGAATGTCTACCCGCTGCCACCGCCCTTGTATTTTGCGAAGCTCTTCTCGCTCTTTTCTTCCATCTTCTCCATCTCCAGGTCTAGATCCGTCGACTCGGTGATGACTGTCGCAGCCGTCCGGAAGTGTTGAGTAACATAATTGTCCTTCCCGGTCGCCGGTTCTACCCGCACCATTTCCACTGAAAGACTCAGCTGCATCTTAAACCCCTTCTTCTTTCCCGATGCCTCTAAAATCTTGCCGTGGACGGTGCGCCGGCTCACTTTCAGGAACATCTCCACATCATACACCTTCAGGGGTTTGATGGTGACCGTGCCGAATACCCCGCACAGTGCCTCTCGCTCAACTGTGACTTTAATCTCTTCTTCGGCCGGGGTGCTTTCGATATCCCTCTTCATCAACTAGGCCAATTCGTCTCGTTTGAGTCGAGAGTATTTGGTGAGGCCCCGCCTCCTCGCGATCGTTTTGAGCTGTTTCTTGCTGATCACCTGCGAGGAGTGCTCTGTTTGATGTGTTTCACCAATACATCTTTACTCATCCTACTGTATCCCTTGAGCCCTTCTTCCTTGGCGATTCGCCAAAGTTCCTTTATGGTTTCATTCACTTGAAATTTGCCCCCGATCGGTGCATCATCCTCTTCCTGCCGCGGGGCGTTCTTCGCATGTCTCCAGCAGATCCCGTTTTTTCCGGGCTTTCTCCTACAGAACCCCTTGTTTCTTTTCAGCGGGGCACCGCAGGTTTTTGGTCCTCCGACTGGGGCGTCTTCGAATGGTTGGTAGACTTCCTCTGCGCCACAATTTTCGCATATTTGCCTCCTTTCATCCACCATCACCATTTGGGGGTTGCCGCAGCAGGCCTTCTTTCCGGGCTTCTCTGGCCACCCGTCCATGACCTGCTGGTTCTCGGCGAAAAATTCGGAATAGCGATCTATATTTTAATTATCGGATACCATTCCTTTATTCATATCCATCTTATTGCTCTATCCTTTTCCCTTTAACGTGATGCCCATCTTGTGCACGAATGTCATGATTTATTAAGAGACTAACCGAGACACCGTCCGTTTGCATTCGATATTCAAATTTTGGGGCCGCAACCTGATTTGGCTGTCAAAATGGCAAGTGCAGCAGAACCTACAATTCGTAACCACTCAAACACACATCAGAAACTAAGTACACTAGCCGATTATGGTGGCTACAAAAATGCATAGACAACACAGTCTTTGTAAAGGAATACCCAATAATAACTCATGTAGGAACAGTTCAGTTGAAGCATCACTATTGTATCCGAGAAACTGATTCTTGATACTTCCAGAGGTTTCAGTGTTAAACGTTGTTTCAATGAAGGGCCAATCTGGAATTCAGAGACAACTTTAAAGAGGACCACCCGATGTTTATTTACTGCCCAAAAAATCCTTAAAGTAAGTTTGTTTCATATATGCGGGCACCAAGTGATGGAAATGGCTTTCATATACCTTCACTTAAAAACACGATAAAGAAGAAAATATAAAGGCCTGTTTTGTCTTCCATAGAGTGTAAAATTATGTACCGAATTAGCCTTGAGAATTTACACTAATTGCTTTTCTTTTATAAATTGTAGTGTACAATATATACTTGCTACAGTTTGGTTTCAAAGTTGTATTGTTTAAACAAAAGTGAAAAAATACACAAAAGGATGTCTTATATAGACCTAGATATGAGCAACAGTAATAATGAAAAACTTTTTACCAGACGTTATGTACTGATAAGACGCGAATATGAATACATATTTGCATTAGGTTTTGGTCACATATATTTATTTTCAAAAACTAATAAAATTAAAAATTAGTACAACTTCGGCCAATTTGACCAAAATTGATACATTTTTATATTATGACGCGTCCATGACTTTACTAAAACGTCCTTAAACATTCCTTTGGAAAAAATAATTCAAATACTTTCACACTGCACCCTAATTTGTAATAATCACATACAAAGTAATTCAGGATTCAAAATGCGTCATTATCATTCCTTTAAGTAAATAATTCATGTTCGCCAATGCAGCAACTGACGTGACCAACAGGAAGTATACAAAGTAATGTTGCAATCAGACAGTTCTATACGCTCATTTTTATTATACATTTCTACTAAACACTCTGAAACAATGAACCTTAACAGACGTTATAGTCAGAATTTCTAGTCCTTCTTCAAGTAATTAATTCCTCTTTATTTTATTACATTTTGGCGTCTCTTGGTGATACTTCTTTTGCAAATCAGTACCAATACGATATGCTAAGTATTATCATTCATTATATACTCTTGGTAATGTCACTTTATTATTCTCTCTTAATTTTCAAATCTTCGTATACCAGTTACTCGAGAAACACATAGCGCAATAAGTATAATGTATCCGTTCAAAAGAGAGTTGTTCTGTGTACCTTAATACAATCTGAGAAAATATATAGTCCGTAAATGATTATACTGAACGAAATAAACCAACTGTTGAATTTATAGCATTTTGATTAAGTTATAAGGAAAAACAAGAGTCGGATTTTCAGAAAGAAAGTATTAACTTGCTACATGTACATGTAGCATCTGTCACCGGGAAATGTCATCGTATTTTATACTATAAACATTTCCTATCAAGGAATTGTAAAGTGACCTTAATCAGCAACATTTAAAACAGATAACACAGAAACAGATTTTATAGTCATATGATTCTGAACGAAAAATGTTCATATTTGTATCGATTTCATCACAGTATTATGCGTAAGTCAAAGTACAAGCTATAGTGCTTACGAAAGCATAGAATTTTTACCATGAAGTCCAAGTAAAGCGTTGACTTTAGCTGTAATCCGCTTGGCCTTTTCCATCTGCCCATTATTGTATAGTTTTCTTGCTACACTACCAAAGGCTAGCATTACTCTGTCATAGAAGTTTCCTACAAACAGTGAGTTATCAAACTTTTCTGGGCAAAAGCAGATGTCTTCCATGATGCTTAATATAATCTGAAAAAAATACAGATGGGAAAGGATATTGGAATATTTATAAAAAGGCCTACTTTAGTTTGTTGGAAAACCAAACCATCACATACCTCCTTAATCAATATAATTAAGATAATTTATTAAAAATTCCTTTATCGCGTCCTATTTTACCACTATATGTACAATCACAGCATCGGAAATGAGCAGCGAGAACATGCAACATTAGGACAAGAAATACTATTTGCTAAACACAAAAATACATATTATGTGGTCTCCTACGTTATTTAAAATCCAAAAATAAACTTTTGCATGTGTTCTGTCATATATCCAATGTAATTATGATATCAAAAGTATATTGATAGATTATGAAAAACAAGACAATGTAAAACAATTTAAATGACATACCTCCTGTAAAAAAGTTAAATACAGGACCGATCCTCTCTTCGACTTTAACGGAAATTCCTGTCTCAAGATATAGGAGTACTGTTCGGTTAATAACCAGCCATCGTTTAATGCGGTCTATTTTATTTTAATTTTGAAAAGGGGTTACTCAGAACGAGGTATGGACAATAGAATCCCATTATATCCTATGAGAACAACTTGCATCCAAATAAAGCCACAATAGGGTTGTTTAGCACTGATCAAGTTTATGAAGTGTGGCTTAAGGTTCTGTCTTAAAGCAACAGGACCTGTAGTAGGTTCATAGCAATTCTTCGTTAGCTGTTTCAGTAACAATCTCCTTTAGCAAAGAGAAGACTTATATCGAATCACTGACGAACCTATACATTTTGGGAGATAAAATGCTCTCTAACTAAAAATCAACTTTAGCTAAAAAAAAAATTAAAGCGAAGTAAATTGCCCATCAACATATTCCGCTGTTGTGGACAAGAGAGGAATATATTCGTGCACAAGTGTTTGTGTGATATTATGATGCCATAAACACAGCTTTTATCTTATGTTACGTCGCGCTCGGTTATTTCTTTTAATATTTATTAATGATGTTCACAGTATTTGTTGTACTGAAAAGAAAGGTTTCTCCAGTTCAGCAAGATGGAAATCATCAAAGCTGAATCTTAACGTTTAGACAACTGAACAATGTGTAACAATTTTGTAAGAAGGCGACAAACGAAATTTAAGGTACTGTATGAATTAAAAGAATTTTGTAATTTAAAATATATTGGCGAAAACTCTGGTCTAACAATAGTTAAAATTCTTTTCAATATATGCCAATGCGCCAAGAAAATGATTGTCATCTTATTAAAATTCAATTTTAAATAAATCAGCATTGTTTTATTAAAATTCTTTACACGGAAAGTCAGAATACCTGTATAATATCGATTTTTTGGGTACACCTTTGAATAAGAAATCCTACCTGTCCCCTCAGATGTACTGACAGCTTCTGTGTTAACGACATATTTTTTACTGGACTAAAAAGGGTACACCTGTGTTTTTTTTTCAGAAGCAACATGATTTTAAGTACTTTGTGTGCGTGTAATAGAATAAAAGATAAAGGAACAAAGTTCACGCCAATGCCGGACAATTGTTCTGGAACTTTGACAATTTTCATCTGAGCAGCTGCAAAATTACTAGACAAGTCCGTCGGTCTGATGTTATTTCGAGATGACTAAGTTAACATCAACTTGGAACAGCTGTTCTAAAGAATGTTTATTAGACATGTTTATAATGAATTATAAACAGTAATTAATGACGAAAGTCTATACCTAATTAAAATGATCTAACAAATTCATATTTTAGATACATCATTACTAGTAAACCAGGTAATAAGTTGTCGAGGATGATGGACAAAACTGAACTGCTACATGTTCATATGAAATTAGCAACTGAAACTAATCTTTCAGAGAGCAGATTAAGGTTAAAAAATAATTGTACATTATTGATAAATATTTCCGCACTTAGTTATTAATCTGAGTACATTATGTAAAACATCTGCTACTCTGTGGGTGAAGAGATCATCTCCTTTAAAAACACTTGTAAGCTAGAACAGATAACTTTTCTATTTCAAGCAACAGTGAAACCGTTCAACGTCACCGGGGCATTCAAATGTATTAAACAGGTTAAATTAATAGTGCTCAGAGTTACTGAAGCCATACATTGTAAAAGTGTTCACCCTTTTTTTTAAATATGCTATTATGTAAACCTTTTGTCGAATATCATAATCCTTACTTTTCGAAAAAATGACGGAAGTATTTTTGTTGCAGTTGTACAGAAGGGAGACAGAGACGTTGCTCAAAAACGTAAAAGAATTCATTGATGCAAAGATTTGGAAACAAAACAAAACTGAACCTTATGTATTTTTTATCTGTTTATAAACTAATGTAAATAATGATTGCAAAAAGGGCGACCTTTTTCATTTAAAAGTGATAAATACATTGACATATATTTATGTATATCTCTGACATATATTTATCTACCATTCGTACACACACAAAATGTAGTATTATACAGAGTATAGCCAAAACATATTTTTTTAATTTTAAAAACTCTGTATGTACTAATTTATACTTTTAACTTATAGAAAGCGGTGAATTTCTGTCACAAAAAGTTACATTATCTACTAATGTATGTATGGAGTAGTACATCCAACAAAAATCAATTTCTTCCGACGATAATTACCAAAATAGTTTCCAACATAAATGATTACCTAACAAAATTCATGCTTGTATAAAACATAATTAAGAATGCGTGTAAATAAATCTATTTTGATTGTGGTACTACATATTATAATTTTATATCCCTTATCTCTTAAGGCTTCAAATTTATTCTGTTGATTTCTGCTTTTCAGATTTAATGCTTTATATTTGTCTTGAATATGCATAAAAAATGCATAAACTAAGTAAATTGAAAGGTTAAGTTTACTTACTGGGTGTGGGGGGTCATTTGAGATCATTACATGTGTCATATACTGAATAATTAGGTCTGGATTTAGTTTAGGCTGTTGGAAAATCATTTCTGCAATGATTTGGTCGCTAAAATTTGTCGCCAAAGCTCCAAATGCGTCAAGCATTATTGATGTGGACTGTCTATTTTCGTGCAATCTATAAAATAAAAAAAATGTTTGCAATATACAAAAATATGCAGATCTCTCTCTCTCTCTCTCTGAAAAAAAATTACAGAAAGACGAATAAAAGTGCCTCTGAGTGTCTAGCGCTTTCATCCATTTGTAGGGACTTATCAAGACTGCGACGTTGTCAGTAGTAACGTTGTTGGGGAGGACTTCTTATGACATAAAGTAATTGTTCATTGTTCATGCTCTACTTTGCGTTTAACATCGGACGGAATATCTTTATAAAGTGGTGCTCCATTTCTTCGCGATATATATCACTTTTACTATTACATTTAAATAACGGCATTATTTTAAATTTTGCCAAGTCTAATGTCTTAAAGACTTTAATTTCTTTAATATGCAATACACAGATAGAAGTAAAATTAAAATATACCTTTTTCTTTTTAAAAAATGCCGTTTGTACGTTACAGTCCTCAAACGCCCCTAATATAAAAATAAAAAGGCCGAGCAAAGATTCAGTATTCTTTCTTGCAAAGCAGTTATTGTTGTCTGGCCACAACATGTGATTAAAAATCTCCAAAAAAGCAACGCTATTCAATACAGTCACTGTACATTAATCACATTTTTACAAAAAGAGTAAAAATGGCCTATGATCACGTTTCAACTAAAAGGGTTCTCGGAAATTCAAACATGTAAACATCATGGCAAGTAGATAAATGCGAGGGTCTATCATCGATGAAAAGAAGACGGGTATTCTTGATGCCACGGTCAAATGTAAGTACGTGATATGTGAATGAAAGCATTTAATTTTGTGAATGACGATTTTCGTAATTTCAGACGAATTTGCTATTTCAAGGGTAATGTAAATAATAATGACTTCATAAAATATATGAATTTGATTTATTGCAGATCTGAGCATGGAGGCCTCCGTAGGATGGCTAATTTATTTACATGCATCATCTGCTTTTCACTTGTAAAGATCCACATGGCTCGAATTGTAAGTGTAAAGTTTAAAGTGGACTGTGGAAAGCTGATGGCTGTTGTTCTTATTCACGCTCGGTTTCTTAACTTTTCGTAGCGATATTATTGAAAGTGACATCAAAATTAAAAGTTATCGTTAGTGCTATTTCTACAAATTTGTTATTAAAGTTCGAAAATACCAAAGGGGCAAAACTCATAAATAAAAAAGGACAAACAATGCCATGCCTAAACAAAAGACACAAAGACAAACATTCATTTACAAAACATAACACGGAAAACTAAAGACCGAGCAGCACGAACCCCACTAAACTCGGATATGAGATCAGGTGCTCCGGAAGGGTAAACATCTCCTGCTCCACTAGTGGCACCCAGTGAATACTATAACATCTATAACTTGCAGTAGAACATACTTACCCTCCAGGAGCACTTGGTGTCTCTCCTGGTTATCTGTGGGAGTTTGTACTGTCCTAACTTTAGATTTTGGTGTTGTGTCTGTGTGAGCTTACTTATTTGTGTGTGTTTGATTCTTTATTGATTGTGGTTTTGTCATTATCTTTGTTGATAACGATGATCTTGTCTTGTCCAGTGGATATTTGATTTAGTGAATTTTGGTAATCTTCTTACTCTAGTTCCCAAAGTAAATATTGTCACAAACTAATATTACAGATTTTTTCAGTACATGTAAGAAATGAACAAACCTTAAACTATATATTACGCTTCCATCGTGAAATACATGCATTAAGGCATTTGGTTTTGTGATATCATGTAGAAAACCACTTTTGGATTCCAAGAAGAAAGTATCCGGGGTCCATATCCTGTCAATACTTTCCAGGTCTAGCTGAAGACTGATATTTGGGTATTCAAACTTCAGTCGATGATCTTTCAATTCTTGACGTAAGTAAAATGTAATTGAAAAATCCTACAATACATCAAATTAATCCGTAAGAAAGCAGCAAAATATCAGTACAAATATTCTTAAAATAGTATACGATAATGTATAATGATAGTTAAGCAGGACATCACAAGCATCTAAACATGGTTATTATCGTACATTTATCGGTAATTTGTGTATATTTCCTTTGATCTACAGTGACTGATAAAGTTAGTGTCTGTGGACTGTCCGTGATAAAAAAAAATTGGACAAGTTTGCAGTGGGCATGCGCTGGGGTAACGAGGAAGGGACTACTTTAATTCTTGACCAATCAGCAAATACTAACTCATGAATAGACATAATTTGTATTCCCTTCATGTCAAATAAAACGAGCCTTGAATATACATGTTGGTTGAAAATTTGTTTTTGAAGAAAACGCGAACTGGCATATTCATACCTTAAAAAAGTCAGCATTGACGCTCCATGGCGTATATACATACCATAAAACAAGTCACTCTTTGAAATGACATTCTTTTTATCGGCAATTTCAAAATACTGGAAAATCCAAAACGGAGCTACGAGAGCGACCAACTGACACAACAAAGAAGATAAAATGCACCTACCCAGTCACTGAGAAGTGTTGCAATAGTAAATTAAGCAGCGCATAAACAGTAACCAGAAAAGCAACACTGCCTGTTCCATGTACTCTACGATTTATAGATCACTATTTAGGAAATAAATGCAAACATTATAGGTTAAACTTATATTCCGCTGTTATTCCTGAGTAAAATACACGTTTTTGATAATTTATCCGATTTTTTTGCTGTCGTATGCCGCAAATGGTCATTTCTGGTGATTCGTCGTCAAAATTAAAATGATTTTTTAATATTGTAATGCTGCGGGCCTTGTGTCCCGTTAACTATAGCGCACCACTAGGAAAACAGCGTTACAATAGAAAGGGGGTTCGTTTGTTGTCAGAATTTAGATGAAAGGGGATACCAAATGTTGAGATTCAACACAAAGTACGGAGGCTAATAAAGTTAAATACTTTATTAAGACAGATAATAAATATAACAAGAGCAAAATAAAACCAAGTTCCATAAAACCCGAAGATGCGCGTTCTTGCCTTTCTTGTCTTTCATCAACTGGACTGGTTAGAGATGATTATCAATTTACTACACAATACTTCAACTAAACTAAACTACAAAGAAATACCGAGCGGATAAAAAATATTCAAAGTGCGGAGCACACCCCACACCTGTGACAAATACGTAAATCTGAAATATCAACTACTTAGTCCGTGCTTGTACCACCTGAGAGCACAAACCTATTATAAAGTCCAACTCAGCTATCCAGTACTTATCTATTATGTAGAACTAACACAATGAATAAATTAGCGGCAACCCGCACCTCACAAGACACCTAACCAGAATGGCGGACAAGCACATAACAAACCAAAATATCAGCATTCGCTGAACAGAACATCTATTTTTCAATCAACATATCAGTAAAAATTTTTCACCTATCAGTTTATTTTATTTAACAACCTTACAGAATCCTACACACTTTGTTATTCAGCTAGCGCAACCTGCTCCTGTCTCGGAGACAGCCTGACCACCCGTCTGGGAGAAAGACTGACAGCAACCAAACTACATGTTAGAAACACTGTTTTCTCCTGTATAGTACATCGGAAACTACAATTTTATAAAAGTATAACTATAAACTACAATTATATGAGGATAAATCTGTAACTAATGTACTCGCTCCCGAATGGGAGACAAACAACCTATGTAGGTAGTACAACCTGTCTAGGAGAAGACACCTATGTGGCGACTGACAACCCAAGCAACCTGCAACCTTCTTAGACCACTATAAGAAATAATTAACACCTCCTCTCTACTGGAGTAAGCAGACACTTCCTTTTCTAGCCTTTACTTTCTTTTTCTACCTTGCTCAGTCAACTACTAGGCGAAGCCCGTTTGAATTTGCCGCTGCACGTCTTTATATACTAAATGAGGGCGCTGCAGTCCATTATGACGCAACAGTAACTGAGCTCAACCAATCGCCGTCGTCTAACGGTACAGGGATTCCCCTTCCGACAGAAATGTAAACATCGACATTGTGCTTTTCAACAGACGAAGTTTCAGCATTTTCAGCTTCAGTTCGACAGTAATCTAACAATATTTATTAAAACATAAACATATTCAACCCAGGTAAACCACTCCTTCCATGAAAGGTCGTAATTTAACTCCTATATACGTAAAATCAGCGTTTGAAGGGCATGGTACCGGCTCTGTGCCAACATATCCGTACAGTTAATCGCTATTTATACAACGAAGTGAGGTGACTTCCTATTTATTTATAGATTATTCATGCAAATTATTTGTATAAAGTCTGTCATTTACTTATATTATAACCATCAGCAGTAATTCCTACGGTAAACACTGATTTCACACCAACGTAGAAGTAACAAATTTTCATGTGAGATTCAGACTTTGGACCAGCATGACAGTATAACATTTGACCCTGTGAGAAATTACATTTGAAGATCTTGGAAATGATTACGACAGTTAAAGCTAAATGTATCCATAAATGTTTATTGGAAGGTCCTCTATCAAAACCATATTTTTGATACAGATAGGAATTCCAAGATGGCTGCCACCATTGAACATAGTTTCACGTTGGACCCTATGAGAAATACACTTGAACATTTCTTCTTGGAAATGACTGACAGTTGAAGCTTAACGTGCATAAATGTTAGGTTCTCTACCAAAACCGTGTTTTTCATGCCGATCAGAATTCCAAGATGGCCTCTTCCATGGAACATTGGACCATATGGAAAATAAAAGATCTTCTTGGAAATGATTATGGCAGTTGAAGGTAAACATGTCCATGAATGTTCATTGGAAGATCCTTTACCAAAACTGTGTTTATGATGTCGATCAGAATTCCAAGATTGCCACCACCATGGAAAATAGTTTAACTTTGAACCCAATGGGAAATACACTCGTAGATCTGCTTCTTCGAAATGACTACAACAGTTGACGGAAAACGTCCCTGAAAGTACATTGAAAGTTCCTCTATCAAATTGTGATTTTGATGCTGATCGGAATTCCAAGATGGCCACCATTGTTGAACATAGTTTAAC
>JAOXYJ010835171.1:0-13177 GCA_028566555.1 Lithophaga nigra | reverse complement strand
GCGCTTCATTCAAAATGTGCTTCGGTCAACACTTTTACACGCCAATAAAACTACAAAAAAATGCATTCAATTCTTAAATAAAATTCCTCCCAACGACTTCGGGCTGGCGTCAGTGTTATTTGGTTATCAGCAAACGATACATTTTGTGCTAAAATTACAGTGTTTTCATATTAGAATCTAAGTAATATCATGCATGCTATAAGTTTGTTGTTTGTCGATCCTAATACAATTTATTTGTATCGTTGCATCTGATTGGATAATATTCTGAAACATTCTTATCCATGAAACAAACGACAAATCCGAAATCAAACGAAGGAAAATCGCACGAACTCCCAAAGAAGCGAGGCCATGTATACAATTTGACTGATTGCCAAAGTGTGTAAAGTGATATCGAGCTACTTTTCTTCTTACTTTTATATCAAATCAAGGATGGGCCAAAATATTTTCCAATCAGTATGATCCAAGAGGAGAATTTTCTAATTCCAAATACATTTTTGGATAGAAATGGAAATTAGTATACAATGTACATTACTATCACGCGCTACAACGGTGGTATCTACACGGTATAGCGGTGGTATCTATTCGATATAGCTGGAGTATCTACGCTTTACTGGGATGGTATTTACGCTGTAGATGATACTACCACTATGGGAACGAAGGACTTACATGTGAAGTAGAATTCATTGAAGGACTTTGGAAGATAAGGAAAACAAAAATTTTGCGAAGACCTTTAATTTTACATTCAGATATATACTTTAGACGATGTTCTCTCGCTAAACAATCCTAGATATCGTATCTATCCAAGTGAGCTTGAAATTAAGGACACAACAGAAACAATACGGTCTGCTTCCTACCTAGATCTTTATCTGAATATTGACAAAAGAGATGACTTTAATTTTCCTATAGTAAATTTCCCTTTCTTAAACAGCAATAAACCAGCTCCCCCTGAGTATGGTGTGTTTGTGCCACAAATGATACGCTATGCTAGAGCCTGTACATGCCACGTTTTTTTTTACAGGGGTAATCTGTTGACAAGAATGTTGCTTAATCAGGAATTTGAGACAACAAAATTAAAGTCGTGTCTCCGCAAATTTTACGGCCTCACCACGCGCTGGTGGAACACTTAAAAGTGTCTATGTTCCAGCTAAGTGATGACTTCTTTTCGTCATAGATAAAACAACTAAGTTCTACATTCAAGAATATGACTGTTTCCGGATTTGACTATAAATGGATATGACATGAAATCGCACGACGGGTGTTTCTAGCATAGCAGGAGATGCTTACCCTGTCGACTCACCTGGGAATAAGAGTCCTCTAGCCTACATTCTTTTTGGATGAGCAGTGATATTTCTCAGCAAAAATGAAATCTGATATCAATCGATAACTTTCTATCTGACAACCTTTGTAATCAATATCAAAAACTGAAGTGACGTCCGGTGTTGAAGTTAATATGAAAAAGATGCCAGCTGGAGACTTGACTTCCTTATTGTCAACCAAAATAACAATATGCATCATCGTGACACCCGATGCCGTTAGATCACGTGACATATCCATATTGAGAACTAGAAAACAGGATTGCAAATACAAAGTCTGTGACCAATCAGAGGCGATCAAGCAACCTGTACATCACCATAGACAACCTATTCGGTCAGATCAAATCTGAATATGTTTAGGAAGTAGAATATTTTTGAGGGGAATACAAAAACATTACTCCTGTATCAACAAAGCTTATACAAATATAAGCTAATGGTAAAATAGAATGAGATTACCAAATTTTACTGAATCATATGAAAAAGACCTAGTTTAATTCTAAAATAAAATGTCTACATTAGATAATTTCACACGAATTGGATGCTAAATTTTTCGCAGTCCTTTCGGTATATTATGAAAAAAAAAATTGCTCTGAATTAAAATCCTCATTCTTCTTGGTGGCGTTATGATGCTGTCATCTAATTTGTAAATCAAATGTTTTTGATATAATTTTGTTTCTCAACTTCAAAAATGTATTTCAAAATGTTGTACTATAGTAATTAAAACTGTTATGCACTTAATCACATCGTAAACATTTTTACACAGTTCAGAAAAGTATCTTTAACGCCTATTGAAACACTTTCTATTATAGATTTATGGCAATCGATCAATATTTCTTTGTGTGAATTTAGTTTATTAATCACCAAAATATTTTGAATAAGTTGTGCTAGTTTGCTATTAATTAAATAAATATTAGTCAAATGTTGTATTTCATTAAAACCCTTAATTGTAGTGAAACGGTTCAAAACTAGAGGCGTTCTAAAATCCAATTGCAATTTTACTTATTAATACATTTAAAATAAATGCCAACAAACACTATAGATCCAGATCGAGGACAACTAGATTACTCGGTTTGATTCCATACGTTTCTGGTTCATGTACTTTATGAAAATTGCTACATTATGTGATTGACAAAAAAAAAAAAAAATAAAAAAAAAATCCAGTATACATAATATGATTGATTGATTGTTGTTTGTTTAACGTCCAGTGGCAAATTTATACGCATATTCAGGACGAGAACATCAATTGGTAGGATATGAAGAGTAGGTCGACCGGGAGAAGGGCGGGTAACTTTGATTGCCACTGGACTTGAGAGAGTATTGGGTAGGGTCAGAAATTTAGTCTTACAACCGGTCACCAACGGACCCCTCCGAAGAGTTGTTGCCGAAGAGTTCTTTAACGTGCAAAGACCGTGGCATTCTCCCAACACGTGCCTTGCATTTAACGTCCCCAATCAGACTGGACGTGACTGCGTATTTATACACCCCGCACAGCCAAACGGACGCCCCCTCAGCACGGGTTTTACTGCCGGACGGGAGAAGTCCAGGTAGCCATATTTCTATACCCCAGCTTCATTCATAACTTTATTTCCTCTTTAAAGAGATTATGAATATACTGTAAGACATGTAAATATACAGCGAAACAATATTTAAAGTTAAATACAAATATTAATTGTATACATACTTTAAACTTATTTGATTGTCAAACAACAAAGACAATTGGATAACACACAAGTTATTATAAACTTATTGATGTCTTCTCCGTACACATAATAAGCCAACACTGGAATACTCTTTCCAAAAAAAAGTGAAAATTGGGAATTACCACCTTTACGTTTTCCATAATGCAACAGAAATGAGAGGGCATTGTTAAAATATTTCATGGGAAAATTATATAAACATTACGGGACAAAAAGGTGCAAACAAACTTGTCCTTATTGAAATCCTTAATAGTAATTCAACAGATCAGTTTTGTTTACTCTGAATGGAAGCAGGAGAACTATTCGAAACATAGGCACTGAAAAGAGGGATACTATACTTGTTTTCATGTAAAGTGTCAAAAATCTGTGCAAACTTCAAAGTTCTTTGTAAGGGCATATTACTCAATCAAAAATTTAACTTCATCTCTCTATAAGCATATGAAATATTAACAAATTGCCGGTTTTCTAGACAATTTACAACACAAAACTATTTTACACATATACTTCTACATTTTACACTTGTTGTTCCCTAGATTGAGCACATAGAATCTATCATATATTGCAGATTATCACTCTTCATGTAAGAATATTTCATTAGAATTGCAATACTATTATTTCGGCGTATTTTTATAAAGAATAAATAGCGTTGTTAGTCATATTCATCAATATTACACGGTTAACCGTGCAATATGCCGGTTGTCGGGAATTTCAATACCATATGGGCGGGGTTACTTTTATTTACGTCATGAACAAATATGCCGTTCAGAGTAATAATAACAATAACATTGTGTTTCCATTTCCATTGTACAGACGAAATAGGTCGCGTGGTTAGAATCCATAATGCACTCCCCTTCGGGTCGTGCATCATGCCTTCTAACCTTGAGGCCTATATTCGCATAAACACAATGTTATTGTATAAATGTTACATAATGTCTTTCAACGGGAAAAGTACAGACGACAGCTATTAAGTAGACTGATATAGTGTTACATCTTGCAAGTCAATGTTGACAAGTTCAGCCTTACAAGTCCAAACTGATCGTTCAACTTTACATCATTTTCGAAATAAAAATGGCTTACTCGGAGTCGAAGTGGATGTTTCTCTATGTTATGTGAAACAGAAATAGCCTCTTAATTTTTCAGCGTTTTATATTTAGGTGGATACATGTAGCCCAGATTAAAGCGTTTTATTTAAAAAAGTGTATAATTCGCCACAAGAGTTGTAATCCTCATACTGTTGTTTTCTTTTTCTTTCTTTTAGCCATTCTTTCGTTGTAAGGACTTCAAATTTGTTGGAAATGACAATATGCCTATCTCATTTTGCTCAGTTGTACAGTATTCGTCTTGTAAGTTCTTTGTGCTGTATTTCCGACGTATGCCTTTAGATTTCTGTACATGTACCCATTGCACTAACATACATCATACATGTGCGGATACCAGTCTAAAACTAACGGTCCATAATTGCATTCATTTAGACACAGAAAGCTGCAACCTTTGAGCATGCTCTGCAGTGGGGATTGCGATAAAGTTACTGAGGTAGTATTTCTAATAGCTTCTTACAGGAAAACCAAGGACTGGGTAAAATTTAAATTACATAATAAATTAAATATTCTGATTAAGACTATAGCCTAACACTTCTGTCATGGTTTCGACTCCTGATCGCCCATTAATATGCATTAAGGTATCCAGACATCAGTGAACAGAATTTCCTCACGCTAAGTTCAGGTAGTCACTAGTCACGATACACACATGTACACGTAGTTGAAACTTCCCATCCCCATTTCAATGGTAGAAGTAGTTTCAAATGTAAACAACACCAT
Organism: Lithophaga nigra; assembly: GCA_028566555.1. NCBI lineage: Eukaryota > Metazoa > Mollusca > Bivalvia > Mytilida > Mytilidae > Lithophaga > Lithophaga nigra. The sequence goes on along the minus strand of JAOXYJ010835171.1, from coordinate 8,350 downwards.
TTTTTGAATTAAGGTTTATTAAAAAGGAAAATTTATTTTTCGAGCCTCTAACAATGAATTGGTCAAATTTTAAAGGCAAAAAAGAATTCGGTCAATGTACCTAAAGCTGGAACAAACAGAACCAGGTTAAGATAATAAACAATACAATACTTAAAATGCCAATATCAAAATCTAAATTGTACGAATCAATTAAGTAAAGACGTATTAAAAACAAAGAAAAACAACAGTAAGGAAGCTTTTATAATATTGAAACGGCCAAAAATTATCATATATGTGATATTTAAAGTTTCTTTGTCATTTTATACGTCACTTAAGTTGTAAATAAGTGTTTTGTTGAGTGAAGTATTGTATATTATTGACAAACAATAATTTGTCAATCAATAAAATTTATAGGCATGAAGAAAATTTGAAAAGCTATTATAGAATATTTAATCAGTTGCAATATAAGGGACCGGAGAAAGCATCAAGGAAATGTATTAAACAGGATTATATTTAAATATGCATTTATTTTCGGTGATCTTTGGTAGCATTTTCAGTATTGTCTATGGATTATCAGAAAATGGGTAGGTCTAAAGGAATAATGCATTATTATTTGTTTGTCTGCAGCTCTTTAATATCTAATTTTCTTAAATACAAAATTATGACAGAAAAATTTACTGTATCAATTTCTTCCCTCTATCTTATAATTTAAATCATCTTTATTTATTTATTCATTTATTTTTTTTATTATTTTTATATATTTTTTCTCAAATAGACTTTTCTTCATACAAGAAAGATGATATAATTTTCACAGGCTGTTGTACTAGCTCTTAACCTGAACAAAAATAGCGTATATAGAAAAATTTATTTGTTTGGTGCCTTAAAGAAATTTGTAGTTAAAGGTTATGCAGCGTTTTTTTAACATGCCTGTAACATCATTTCTTTTGCAGCTATTTTCATTCTATTAGTCCTGATATGAGGTTATAATATTTACAGTGCTTGTTTCTTTTTTCCGAAGCATTGAATGGCAACTTATGACGTCTGATATCCTTCTATGACGTAACACTCAACAATCTAAAATAGATAAAATGCATAATAACGTCATCAACAGTTGCTTATTTTCCGGACTTTTGTGCTCACATGACGTCAAAACAATTAAGTTGAAGAGCATTTCAAGGGGAAACTATCCGGTAAGATTAATTTTGTCTTTTAGTTTAACTTCGCGACTGAAAAGTATTTGTATATTTTTTTGCATTAAAATTTATTGACTTTAAAGGTAATGTCAAGTACTTCAAAATTAAGCTTTAAAACTTCTTCCCAAAAATACAATATTAGACAGTATCATTAAGACAAGAGTACTAAATGATCGTGATAAAACATTCAAACAAAGGGATATAACGAGGAATGCTCACAGTTCAAACATTCTGTGACAAGATAAGGACGACGACTTTCGACGACACGGTGCATATATCAAGCGTACGAATAAGACAAAGAATCTAACACCGGTGAAAGTACAAGACCGGAAAATCTTAGACACTCTCGGGTAAGATTTGGCATCCGTACAACGAGCCTCGCCGAGTTGGAGACGCGTCAAATCTTACCCGAGGGTGTCTGAGATTTTCAACGGTGTATGATTTTTATTTCTCACACTAGGTACTTGAAACAGCTAACAGAAATCGGTTGCAGACCATTGTTAACATCAGTAAGTTACTTCCCTTAATGAATGGAGCACACGATTTAGAAGAAATTTTTTTTAGTTGAATATGTCTATCGATCTGGAATTGCATTTTTTATCAAATTTATAAAATGTAAAACACACTAATGAACAGTGACCGCTTTTACTAACTCACGTTGCAAGCAAAATACGACGGGAAAATACATGTAAATTTCTTATCTCACCCCTGGGTTGAGACATATAAAATTTAACACTGGGGAAAGTGCAACACCGGAAAATGTCAGACACCCGAGGGTAAGAATTTGCGTCCCTCCAACAAGGCTCGCCGAGTTGGAGACGCTAGAAATCTTGCACGAGGGTGTCTGAGATTTTCCGGTCTTGTAGTTTTAACGCGGCTTGATTTTATTTCTCACCCAAGGTGCCCGAAACAGCAAACAGAAATCGGATGCAGGCTATTGTTTACATCAGCGAGTTCCTTCCCTTTTTGGAACGTCATAATGAATGGAGTGCACGATCGCGTTCGCGGAGATTTTTTAAAAGACTATTTTTATGAGGTATATCTTTTTAATCAAATTTTATGATATTTCAAACATACTGAACAATGACCGCTTTTACTAGCTCATGGGAATCAGCGAAGATTAGCAAATTGTAAATGCTAACTGTGTTACCCTCTGGAAATAATGGCATTACTTACTTAATTACTTACTTACCAATACTGCAAGCAATCCAAAGAAATAGAAAATGGCGGGAATAACTTTGTGTAGCTTATCTTACACCCCCTGTTTATTCAATGGATTCACTTGTTCCAGGTATGAGAAATGTAGAATCTAACACCTTGGAAAGTGCAAGACCGGAAAATCTTAGACACCCGAGGCTCGCGAGTTGGAGACGCTAAAAATCTTACCCGAGGTGTCTGAGATTTTTCTGTTCTTGGAACTTTATAAATAACGGTGTTCAATTTCCTATTTTTGTTTATGAATGAATTACGCCGGTTGACCCCGGGGCAATCGGCGTAAATCGCGTCGCTGAACATTGTGACGTTACAAAATCTGTATTGTGACGTCAAAATTTTCCGGGAAATGCACTCATCTATTGCAAGCCATTGTTTACATCAGCGAGTTACTTCCCTTTTTTGACGTCATAATGAATGGAAGCACACGATCGAGTTCGCGGACTTTTTTAAAAGACAATTTTTATGAGTTAAATCTGTGCATCGAACTGGAATTGCATTTTTAGTGAAATTTATGATATTTCAAACATACGAACAATGACCACTTTTACTAACTCATACTGCAAGCAAACTCAAAAAAATAAAAAAAATAAAAACGGCGGGAATAACTTTGTGTAGACAGGAAAATATCTCCCCATGAAATCAATAGATTCACTAGTAATAGGTATGAGAAATATAGAATCTGACACTGGGGAAAGTGCAAGACCGGAGATTTCGCGACAAGGAAATCTCACAAGGCTAAAAATAGGAATTGGCCAATCTCATTGGTGAGAAGAAGGCGAATTTCGCTAATGACAATCCAACGTTACGCGTCCAGACAAGATATGGGATATGGGATATAGAATGACTATCCCCATCCAAATGTGAAGTATCTGTACAATAAGACATAAGCGAGATTTACCGATGGCAAAGTCAAAACGTCAGGCCTTCGGACAACAAGACATGGGATAGGAATAGCAATCCCCTTCTATATGTCATGTGTACGGACTATACGACAAAAGAGGAGTTTCGTCGATTACACAAGTAAAATTTTACTTGTCCGGACAAGAAAACGAGTAATGTCGATCCTAAAAGCTAAGTAAATATAAGATTATGAAACTTATGACAGTGAATAAAGAGAAAAAGAAAATGAGAAGTGAGGATACACATAAAATTCTTACTCCATGCACATTATCAAAAATGTCCTAAAGAATAACTTAAACTTCGTCTTAAAAGTAATAATATTTAACATCTCAAATAGTAAAAATGGAGCTTCAATAAATAAAATGTACTCCCGAAAATGTGTAACTTAATTCGGACGAGGAAAAAAAAATCATCCCAATAAAATCCAGAACTTTATACCAAGTATTTTTTTAATATTAAGTACATTCTATAATGAATATGGAAAGTAGACGACATTGCGCGCGTTGTTGGTGATACTTATGGTATCGTCATTTTGCAGTAAAAAAAAATGTCTATTTTAGTGTCGTAAGTTAGGCGTTTGCAAATGTTATTGAAAAATGTATAAGACAGAAATTAGATTCATTACAATTGCAATATTTACTACTGTAAAACTTAATGTAGATCGATTACACAAGACCGTTTTAACATGGTTTAATAAAAAACGCGGTATATAATTACAGCTCTCCATTAAAAATACTGCATGTGACGTTCTGTAATAACGGAAACGTCAAAATACATTTTTAATGACTGTAAAAATTGATTTGTTAAAGGCTTTAATGTTTTTATTGGACAATATCCTCTGTATACAAATATTACACTAATGTCCAACTGTAACATTATGAGTTTGAAATTGATTAAGAGAAAAAGTTGGGAAAGAAATGGCAAGCGGACATTTCTTTTGACTCTGAAACTTGCATTTTTTGCGGAAAATATTCAGCTTTTTTCCAAAATTCTTCGTATCATTTTAAAGAAGGAAAAACGTATTTCGAAAACCGGTTTAGAAATTGCTTCTTTTCTTTCTTCCAAGATATCTCTTTCCTTCATTTAGTTATCCTTCCATTTTGGAGACAGCGTTAAGAATTTACACTTTCCGCTCAGAGAGATCAATGGTCCAACGATAACGCTTTCGTGACGTCACAAATTACCTCGTTATTTCTAGTCATATTCCAAATTTCATTGACGTACGTGAAGTATAAGACACAATAATAAGTAGAATTTAAATGGAACAGAGTGTATTTTGTTACGCTCTAGCATTACAGGTTTAAGGGGACGATAAGCGAATAAATTGTTTTTTTTTCATGTTTGCTTGGATTTCATTATGTTTAATTCAAAAAATAAGTTTTTATTTCATTTTATTTCAATTCGAAATTTTAAGGAACAGTTATGCGTCAAAACAATAAGTATCACCAACATCGCGCGTAACGTCAGATAGAATTGAAATCACAGAAACAACAGACAATGGATCTGTAAATAATTAATATTTGATCATTTATTTATCAGAAACCATGTCCATAAACATGTGTGGTATGTAAAGGAGAAATATACGGTGGGCTGTAGCTTCTGGAGTTGGGGTCGATGTTCAAGATACAGGTAAGAAAACACACACACGCGCACGCACGCACGCACGCACGCACGCACTCATTTAGTTGTTATAGCAACTGATAATTACGTCTTCTTCCTTTTGACCAAACGATGAATCGGTTATGATTATTTGTATGCATTTTTTCTGCATGCGAGTACAACTACATTGTGGTATAAAATATAATTATTCCGAAGGTGTATATTGTAAGTACATATATTCCGAGCGTATGTATGCAATACTTTGATATAATACCTACACATGTAGGTGTTTTACATTTTTTCATTGAAATATGAGTCCATCATCGCTAGCCCTGAAAACAAGCAGATTTGTAAGTATCAGACGAAATCCAATGGCTGTTAGATCATAATGAAAACACCTTTATGGGCAAGCCCTAGTAAAAAAAAGTTTTTACTAGCTGCCAGTTACATATATACAGCAACATGTAGTGAAAATAGAATTAAACATGTTAAATACATACCTTGAAAACAGTAAAATAATACATTTATCTCAAATTTAATATATTTCAGATCAGTTTCTGATTTTTCCTTGTCATGTGAAACCGGCTGGACCACCAGATACTGGCATTCTAGTGGCTGTGATTATGGTAAGATAAGATAGATATTTTTTTTAGAGTGTCACATATCGATCTCCATACGATAATACACAAATTAAATATTAATATAAACAAGATAATATCCAGCCTTACCACACGCATAAGACACTATATTTACAATAAAAACACGACAAAAAAGTTAAAATTATCTGTATAAAAACACATGCAAAAATACTGTCTTTAAAAGTTAAATTATTTCTAAATTAATACGTTTGATCTTTGATTTATTCTGTTTTATAGATAACTGCGATAAATTTTATAAATTAAACCGAAGCGGATAACCATGTTTAAATAATAGGAAATGTATAAGGGCTCATGTTTCCCGAGGAATACCAGTGTTTAAGATACATGTATTAGTGAATAGATTCGTGATCACGATCATGAATTCTTAAAAATTAGAAATATCGAATTGAAATTATATTTTTCGGGAGTTCTAAATAGGCTTCCGTTAATAATTACCCCGTGAAAAGAAAATTTCAATGAAAGAACAAGCCCTAAAATGTATCAGCTTTGATCAATTGACTCCATTTGCCTGGCCACTTGAATGTTGATTCTAACGAATGTGAAGTTAATAGGTGCAAAAATTAAATAATCTCGTTTGTCATAAATCCAAAAATATGATCAAGTAGTCCTCTGCCTCAGTACCATAATTTATTTCTTTGTATCTATAGTGGTTCAAATAAAAGATGCAAACAATCGTCTTTAATATACGATTACTAAGGGATAAACGATGATCTACGCAACAAAATCGAAAATTAACATCCGCTTTCCCATGTAACGTAGAGCAACAGTTATTATGATTTGCTTTAATACTCTTGACCTTTTCACAATTTTATATAAGTGCATCTGATTAGATTATTTTATATGTAGCAATCTGTAAAGGGAAGACCAACCTTTCTGGAGCCTGCAATCGTTATTATAGCAACGATTATCAGAAGATTAACGGGAAAGGAATACAGCGATATAGCGGAGGAAGCTGTAATAATCCAGAACGTTGTACTAACTGTAATGATGGATTTTACAGCAACGGACCAACATGTGATAGTAAGTTATGATATTTCAAGCTGTTTGAGCTTTATGTGTCATTTCAATACAATCGCAGTATTCAAACTTCACACTAATCATACGAGAAAGATTCCATGCGGAATGAAACAGAACATGAAAATAAATTTGGGCGTCTTAGATCATTTAAATGTATTGTTGATACTATTGTAATTTGTATTGTGGAAATTTCATTTGATCTTTTTTTTAAGATAGAAACGTCAAACAAACAGCAAGTAATCAGTTCGTAGAATCCAAAGAATATCGGGGACTTTAAGTTATTAAGGTAAACACATGGCCATAATAGACGTTGTTGTGAGTATACAACACATTTTATTTCTCAGACGTATATATAAGGTAGAATTTTCAGTGCTAGCTAATTCTTTTAGGGCCTTGTAAGTGATTGCTGTGTAATAGTACTGCGGACCTTAGCGTTTGCCTGAATACTGTAATTCAGGACGAGTTGTATTCATCAGTAATGCTCAATAAGTCTTGATAGCAATTAACCCAAAATTTAAAAAAAGTATTGTTCGATCTCATTCAAAACTAGAATTTTGTGAGAGTAGCTCACAGAGTCGTACCCCGATACCCTCCCCAGTCTAACCACCCCAACCCCTTAAGTCCATGTTTTGCTATGAGAAACCCCACAAAAATCGTTTTGATTGAAAGAAAAAAATAAGAAGTGCACAATGGCATTATGTTATTAAGTTTCTGTGAAAGTTTTAGTAAATTTTCTTCACCGGTTTAGAATGAGTTACGGATACAAGATGGCTACCCCCATATTGAACAGACTAAGTCCATTATTTGCTATGGGAAACTCCAAAAATCATTTTGATTGAAAAAGAAAATAAGAGGTGTACAATGGCATTATGTCGGAAAGTTTCTGTGAAAGTTTCATGAAGTTTAGACAAGATCGGTATCTCCTTATTGGACTAATTGAGTCCATGTTTTGCTATGGGAACCCAAAATCATTTTGGTTGAAAAACAAAATAGTAGGTGTACAACGGCATAATGTCATAAAGCTTCTCTGAAAGTTTCATTAAATTCTCGTCATTGGTTTGGGAGGAATTACGGATGCAAGATCGGTACCCCCTTGTTGGATAGACTAAGGCAATGTTTTGCTAGGGGTAACCCCAAAAATCATTTTGATTGAGAAACAAAATAAAAGATGTATAATGGCACAATGTCTTGAAGCTTCTATGAAAGTTTCATTAAATTTTCTTTACTTGTTTAAGAGGAATACGGATACAAGATCAGTACCGCCTTGTTGAACAGACTAAGTCCATGTTTTGCTATGAAAACTCTAAAAGTCATTTTGATTGAAAAACAAAATAGGATGTGTACAATGGCACTATGTCATAAAGCTTCTGTGAAAGTTTAATTAAATTCTCTTTACTGGTTTAAGAGGAGGTACGGATACAACAAAATTGGTACCACCTATTGGAACGACTAAGTCCATCTTTTGCTATGGGAAACTCCAAAAATAATTTTGATCGAAAAACAAAATAACAGGTGCACAAAGACGTTGTGTCATAAATCTTCTGTAAGGTTTCATTAAATTCTGTTCACTGGTTTAGAAGGAGTTACGGATTGAAGATGGGTTCTCCCAAGGTCGCACGGTCAAACGGAATAAGAATAATGGACGAACGGACAATTCCATCACTATATACCTCCCGCTTTACAAGCGGGTTATAATAAAGCGAAAAAATTGAATGATTTTGTACAGCTCTACCACCAAAAATATTTCAGTTTGTGGACGTATCGATAACTGTAACCACAGACGGTGTA
>JAOXYJ010835062.1:0-13181 GCA_028566555.1 Lithophaga nigra | reverse complement strand
TTTTAAAAAAAGTTTAGATTTATATTTGCATTACACGTAGAATAAAATATGAATGGTCCCATCGATGCATTGCCAGTTAGAAACAGTTGATTTTACCACGTGCGCAGTGATTCGAAGTCTGACTTTTAATGAAAAAATATGATTAAGAATTAAAGGAGATGGTTTTCTGAATCACTGATTCTGTCTAGATCAGTTTTATAACGTCTCGTAAGCATACACAAATCTCTAAAACAGGTTCCATGAGACAAGATAATCTCTACATTACATATATGCTTGGGTCTATTAAAGAAAATAATGCTATTAGTGATTTAAAACAACTTTACCTTTGTTACAAACGAATTAATGCTGACGTGTAGATTTTGTCGAGTAAGAACTGGCCTTAAATATGACGTTGCCGTACTGCATCTTTCACCATTAGCAATTGTTGACTGTATATTGGAATATCCTACAGCGATAATAAAAGTATAATATGTGAGAATATATAGATAATCATATCCATAAGTAAAACACCAATGTTTTGATTGATTTATTTCTACGCTACTTTTGCAGATGTTTTTATTCAGGAAAGTAGATAAAGGAACCCAGGAAAAGCTTGCAGTTCTTATCAATTAAGGCCCTCGAGTCCAGGATTTCTTTGCAGAATATCAAGCTTTCAGTCTCAACTCTTACGCTGACTCTTTGTTGGTCCATATTAGATAACGAATTATCAAGACCGAGGCACCGAGGGGTCTAAGTCATACAATGTTTTTGTACAACGGGTATAATGTATTAAAAAGAAAAAAAGTGCAGCGAATCTGCTATACATAACAAAACGTTCTAAAAAAAGAACAAAATGTCCAAAGTATACATACAACATTCGATCATTTCTCTTCATATTTTACAGAAGCAAAGTGTATTCAACAATGAGCAAACCTGTATTTCATAGATATTCTAAAACTGTCTTTAAAGCGGTACATTGAAGAGGCACTTAAAATTAATTCTGAGAGGTTAGCTCCATAATTTCTCTTAAGTTTGCGTAAATATTGCAGACATGCCAAACTATATGACATTTCATACATATTCCGGAACAGACAATCCCTTATGTTCTATAGCAATCATTTTCGAAGAAATTATAGTCAGGTTTTCAAGTCTCTTTATTTTAAGAGAATAATTTCAGTCAGTTTTTCAGGTCATTCTACTAATTATAAGCTGATAGAAACAAAACATGTTCACTAAGAACATAAAAGCTTTCATGGGAAGTTTTTCTGCGATTTTCGTCAGTGTTTAATTTATATGAAGGTTATATACATATGAGTATCTGATAGAAAACAATGTGTATTCATGGTGAATATATATTTGTTCTAATTTCTTGTACAAAACACAAGTCCCACAAGGATTAGTTTTAGCACCTCTTCTTTTACCTTTATCTAATTAATTATTTTTTGCCGACAACACTTAAAGTATTGTTTAAAACTGAATGGAATTATACTGCAACATAAGCATGATAAAACAGTGATTCAACTGGAATTGGTTAAAAAGTTAAATTTAACTCAAACAAATTATTTTTATTTCAAATGCCCTGGATTCGGACAATCTAGATCTTTTTCAAATTACATGTTTGGATTGTTGAACAGACGATAGACACCCTGATTCACGATTATGCTTTAACCGTGACTTGAATGGTTATGTCGATTTAATTAATGAATTGCAATAATGTGCAATGTGCAATACTGTACTCCATAAACTGTCGATGTTGTGTGAGCTTATTTTAGGAAGCGAATCTCGTAGTTGTATATATTTAACTCATATTAAACAGCAATTTATAAAGTTGTGAATGGCTGTGTAGTGAAGCTGACCGACACACTCTAAAAAATATAATCATAGTAACATTGAACAGATAGTCAACCATACGCAAGAAGGGAATACATCTTTATGCGGAAATTTGTTTGGTAAAATTAAGTCAAAGAAGAAACGGAAAGTGTTTTTGTTGTTATATATAATAATGTCCATGGAAAATATATATCTGTTTATCTATTTAACAGATATTCTCTCTTCAAAATTCTTGAATAATTTAAACTATCCCCTTAGCGATATCGAGAACTATTATATTCCTCTTTATAGACTAAAATATTAAAATAAAATCAGTTGTTTTATGCATTTTTTTAAGTTCAAAAAATAGAATGCTCACAGTGCATTTGAACCGGTATTTCTATAAGAAGATATCTTCTTTGTTGTGTGTTTGTTTGTTTGTTTGTTTTTTTTTTTGATAAATATTTTTACAGACTGAACTCCGATACAACAACAATTTTCACTTTCCTTTTAATCGTTTATTTGAAATTTTGAAAATCCATCATTTTTGTGTATTGTCTTAAAAACGTGTATGTTTGTGAGTAAATCTACTAAGTTATGCCTCGATAGTTTATAACAGATACCGATCCGCTATCGTTGTAAATTGTATCGAGTGGAGTAAGCTTTTGTCTTACATTGCAAATAAATGTACTTTGTATCTGATCACATATTGCTGTGCTATTCAGAACAGTATAAAATATCATTAAATCCTTACCTTACCAAAGTTTTTTCTATCAATTAAGGATTCTCAAAATAAATAAAGATTTATTTCGTAATTCCCGATTTAATTTTTGAAAAGGTATGTGTATTCTTTTATAGTGTAACAGGAATGGGTATCTGTGATTTTGAATTACTACCACTGGATCGATGCACTGTAAGTGGCCTGTTCGTCCCCGAGGGTATCATTCAACCAGTAGTCAGTGCTTCGGTACTAACATGATTTATTAGACAATATTCGAAATTTACAGTTGATAAATTTTGTAATTTTGTTAAAAGTAAGGTCTCAACTCCCTCAGGCAAAGTTGACCTTATCCAGACTTTGGTTATTCTCTTTAGGCCCGTTTTAATTATTGTGCTCCCACTCCCAATGTTTTGGTAGTTGTTGGCTTTCAAAACTTTTGGCCATGGACGTACCTGATGAAGGATAATCCAGAAAAGCGCTTCGTACGCAGAAAAATTGGTATCTGTAATTTGGAACTGCAGAAGACCAAAGTTGAGTGCAGTCATAACCTCTCACCAAGTTAACTTAGAAAAGTTCTGCTCTGGAATAATTGTAGAACAGAATCCTGGCAAATTCTGACTGCTCAAAGCTGTCATGACGTAGAACAGCTCTAACCTCTCATGGCTTAGAACAGCTCTAACTTGAGTGGTCATAATCTAGAACAGATGCCGGATTGTATATCACTGTTAAAACGTATTTAACCGCTTACTTTATCGTACCCAATATCTTTTTCAATGGATGAGTTTGGCAACAATCAACCTTATGACTGAACAAACAGATTGATAAAACTCACAAGACAACAACTCAAAACTTTTCTGCCTCATGTCATTGAGGGATTTAATTTTATCATTTATAAAGTTTACCAATCATGTCCTCTCCATTCACGTCTACAGTTTTATATCCCAACTCCTCCGCTGCCCGTCGGTAAATATCTGGAAGTGCTGTCGCCTGTGATTCGGTGATCTTTAAATATCCCCCGATAGAATGATAATCTGGAATGACAGTATAACAATTGAAATTTTTATATACATGATATATGAGGTACCTATTTCCTTGAACTTCCTAGTTACATTAATTCATGAAATTAAGAATGCAATAAACTGAATATCTATGAATTCAATCATAAACTGATAACAAAATCGAACAAAAAGGATGTAAAGAAAATTCAAGATCTCAAGGTGGATCACTACTTCAAATCTGCGCAATAATCTTGAACATCTTATCTCGATAACCAATCTACAATGTCGATATTACGGTGTAAATTATATTTATGCTAATATTTAAATAAACACTGACATTTACACGAAATGATTATTAAATAGTCAAATTTGTTAATTAAGATATTGTTGTTTAAATCATCACAACGAAAAGTCCTGTTAAATCATGTTAGTTTTGGGGAGATTACTAGAAAGTATTTTTATTCCTCGCCAAAATCCGAACTTGAGGAATTTTTATCCAGAAATCAAGAAAAGGAAAGAAATTTACTGACTGTAAAAAAATGATGTCGTGCAAGTTTAATTTTCTAGTTTTACAGAATATTCTCACTATTGGTCCGTTATTATATGATGAAATACACATGTGGGAGGGAGGATTTCTTCGGAATTGTACATTTCAACTGCGTATGATTTATGGTTAATTTCCTCCACACTATTTTAGTGCAACGGGAAAATGACTTTTCTTTAAAATAAATTTCATAGGTATAATTTAAGACAATGTCTTAATTCTAATAAATTCATCCAATGATTTCTACTGACTGATATTTTGTTACTTTTAGGTTCAATGATTTCTACTGACTGATATTTTGTTACTTTTAGGTTCAATGATTTCTACTGACTGATATTTTGTTACATTTAGGTTCCTGGTCCCTGCTCTGTAATAATCGAAATCTGTACGTATGTCAGAATTACTTGATAGTTGCAATGTCAACGTTGTATTTGTAAAAGTCAAGACTGCAATGTGTCTTCTTCGATTACATACTGGGTGTCAATTTTGTTACTTTTTTAGTCTAGTAAAAATTACTACAAAAATTAATATGACGTGATAATGTGGGTCAGATTTAAACTTTCAAAATAAACAGAACAGAATATGCATGTATTGGTAACATTCTGGTAGTAAAATAAAAAAAAGAACAGACTTTCAGTCGGGACTGTAATTGTATTAGCAGTAGAGTCTGGAACAGATGAAGATCACAGTGCAACCACATTATAATATCATTTATCGTTGTTTTCGGTGTCAAGTTGAGCTGTTGCACTTTAACAGTCATTGAACATCTTATCAGGAAGTTTAGATAAAAAAAACAGACCAAACGAGGTAAACCGTTTATATTGAAACAGTATCTTTATAGTGACAGAAAGAACAGGAAAGTTAGTGGAATATACTCCTGTCTTTTCCATTTGAATCCCCGGCCGGGTCAAACCAAAGATATTACAATTGGTATTTACTGTTTCTCCGCTAAACACACAGCATTAAGGAGTAAAAGCAAGGACTGGGCGATTCGGAGTCAGTATAATGTGTCCGAGTGGGGTGACATGTCTTCCTACAGACTGTTGCTTCAGCGAGCTAGCACTATAAAAATCCGGCTCAGCATGTCGGTCTAGTGCAAAGCAGGATTCATATATCCATACCATAATATGTTCTCGTCCTGAATATGGTGGGAAAATTACTCGCTGGACGTTAAACATCCATCAAATTTATCCAAGTTAGAAAAGAGAAATCTTAACCACAAAGCATAATAAAACGACTGAAAGAAAAACTAAACTTGGTTTTGCGTATACATTTATGGATAATCTTACAGGAGATTGTCTTCATGATGTCAATATAACAGATGAGGTGTTAATATAGGGTAGTGTCTTATTCTATAGTAAAAAAGAAACATTTGCGCCAAGTGGTCTAATTTGTTGCATGCAGTCAAGCATCTAAGTTACAAAACAATTTTAGAGAAATTAACTTAATAAACTGAATGGTACAATTTAATATGCAGTTGATATATAAATTTGTTTGCAACGAAACACATAGTTTATTCATAAAAAGACAAAATTGCTTTTAAAGCAGGTAATACGGAATAAAACAATGGGACCAACATTCAGGTGACAAGACACCATTGGATCAAATGTTTTACTGTGGCATGCTCCTTAAGCATGTAAACATTATGCGATAATCAGATTTATAAAAATTAATCTTCTAATCTGTACAATTTTTGATAGCAGAAAAAACCGGAGTGATTGTTTGTTATTGTGCGAGGTCAATTTATAGACTCGAAGCGAAATGGTGAATCCTGAATATAACATGCTTTTCTCGTGTAACTTGTCTCACTTAGGTAAGATACAAAAATAGACACCACCACGAGAGCGGTGGTAGTAAAAACTGGATATTCAAAAATTGAAAAACACACCTAAAAGTGAGTTCAAAAGCAGGAACACACTATAATTCTGTTTCTAATAAAAATATGAATAATTTGTTTGCTTCGGTCACTTTCATCAATTTTTCAGCTATATCGTGACAACTAGACTAACGGGGGAGGAAAGCTCGGACGCAGTGAGACGTCTGACCCTGGGTTGGAATCTGATTACATTAACACTTGAAGCGGGAGAGAGCTGGACTCAAACCCGCGATAGCGGTGTTAGTCTTGTGGTCGTTAACCACTCGGCCACCCAGGCCTTTCAAAATATGAATGAAACTTTTACTGCTTCCAAACCTTTTACCATACAAACGTTCACAAAAATGAAGATCTTATACCACACATAGCAGACAAACTAACCATGCTCCCGAAAATCTATCCAAAGCAGCGGAAATCGAATAACTTCCGATCGCTCAGAGATGTGATACGCTTATCAAATAAACCACAACACTTTCAGATGGCTTTAGACCATCTTGAAAAATCTTAAAAACAACCAAGAAGAAATTGGGAAATCGGGACCAAAAAAAAAGAAAGAAAAAAAAATTCAATACGGTGAATTGAGTATTTCCGGATAAGGTAGAAAAGAAAAGAGTATTCCATTTTCATTTTTAAACTACTTACATAAGAACCACGAGAGATTCTCGGAAAATTGGGAGATACTTATACAAACAAAGACAGACTTCATTTTGCGCATGTGCACAACAACTTTAGGAAACTTCTAGGCCCCTACACTGGTCATCACCGTTGCATATCTGCTGATTAATGAGATCCACACGATTGTACGCAAATGCAGAGTGAACAGGCCAAATATCTTCTACTTGTCTCTATAATCACCCAAATACAACAGTACTCATATTCATTTATTTAGCTATAATGTTATTAGTATAGTATTTATGCGCAAATTTTTGCAGCGAAGGTTCTAAGTTAAATGCGGTAGACTCATTTGCACGTGCAGATAATACCAAAAATACTACTTTTTTCTAGGGAAAGGAAGATAAATGATAAAAAAACAAGATCGAATACCTTTTTTGCCTCGATATCACTTTAAAGTGTAAGTTTTCAGTAATATACAGTCGACCCTCTTTATAACGACATTCTTTACAATACAATATTCACTTTAACGACATTTGTTTTTAGTAACAAATGTGCATAATCTAGCTGAACTTGAATTCTTTATAATAGCAAACTTTGTTTAACATCTTAGTGAATGCAAACAAACGTAGTCGTTATAAAGAGGGTTCACTCTATATCCACATTTTGAGAAATTTCTATTGACTGGGTATATCTTGTTTGCCGAAAAGAACAAGATACTATAAGGTCCCTTTTCAGGCCCTTTTTTGAACTTTTTCAAATGACTTTTGAATGTGAATATCTTTTATCTTAAAACACCAATATTTAAAAAAATAATGTTTTTGGTCACTCTTCCTATTTTGACGACATAGTGAGTTCACAAAATTGTCGATTTTAACCATTTCTTGAAACATTTATTCAAAATATGTTATTTACAGCAAAATTAAATATGAACGCACACATCAAACTGACAATAACTTTTTGAGAAATAATGCAATTCAGCATATTTGCAAAATATTTATTGTAGTTCACATGTCCGCTTATATATAAAACGTAGACTGCTGAATTTTTCACCGTTTGAATGTGATTTTCCCAATTATGCACTTTTAAGTCATTTTCACGCATGCGTCTTACACAGTAAAATGAATCTGTCATTAATTTTGTGACTTATTTTGAAAAACTCCACAAGTTAGTATTTAACAACAATATTAACTTGCAAATATGATGAAGTTAGAAAATTATGAGAATTTGGCACCAAAAATAGATCTTATCATATATTGTCCTTTGCATTTGTAAAAAGATTGCCCAAATAATTTAATACAAATTAAGGAAATAGGGTATATCTATTTGAAGTACATATCTCTTAAACAAGCACCGAAGCATATGGTTTTTTTTTATTTAAAATATTAATGTATATATAAAAAGCTACATGTAATATCGGTAGAAATCTATTGAATTTCATTTATTAAAGCTGTGGTCCACTTCAAATATTTTTTCAAACATAAAAAACACCTTTCAGCGATGTTGAATACTTTAGTGATACCAGATATTTAGTCCATAATTTTCCCGTCCAAACCCTTTGAATATAGTTTGCAAAACTATAGTATTTACACTTCACCTTGAGCAAAGAATTTAGTTTTAATCTTCGGGTAATATGATGGGATATCGCTAAAAGTATCTGATTACGTAAGTTAGTTGGTAACATCTACCCGTGCGGATAAATGAGGCTTTTCGTGCTCTTAACTTAATAAATACTAGTAAAATACACCAGATACTGCTACTTTGCCGAATGGTTTTGGATCTTCTCGTATGATGTATTTGCTGTGCGGGAAATCAGTTTCAGGACTTAACTCACCCGAATTCATTAAGTGTGGTATTTGGAAGTCTTCAATTTTTAGAAAGTATGGTAGTACATCTTTGTAGCTCCAGCCGGTACATCCTTCTGCCTCCCATCTGTCAAAGTCATGGCGACTGCCTCTGACATATACCAAGCCGTTTATACTAGAAGATCCACCTAGTACACGACCACGAGGCCAATAACTTCTCTAGAATTAAATCACTTCAGTCAAGTCTAGTTCAAATGTATTAGAGCTGATTAAAGTGATGGCAATTAATTCATAAACTTAGTACGGACACAGCAGATATGAAATAACGTGATTTTATTATTATTATTATTATTATTTGTGTGTGTTTGTGTGTGCTCATATATTATTCAATCAAGTATTGAAGCGTGGTATATTCGAAAATCTATCAACAAATTAGTAGTTCATAATTTTTGAAGTTTTTTTTTCCGTAATATACTACAGTTTGTCTAGTTTACCTTAAAACAGAACAATACGTTTTAACGATATTTTTACAGTATTTCAGATAACATTTTAGTCTGACAAGAATATCATTTGAATGTAATAAAGGGATTTTAAAAGGGTGAATATTTCGTGTTACGGACCCTTTCTGTAATAAAACGTGTGCTTTTCCTCTTTTTACCGAACTACACCAATTAAAGCGACCTACACGTCTTAACTGACATCTAGTATATTTAAACATCATTCTGGTGCTTGGCTTTTTTGCTGATTTTGCAAAATAATACAAGAACAAATGTGAACTGAATTCTACGGGTCATGTATTTTGTTCTATTTTACTGTTCAGCAATTTTCATTTCGATTTTTCATTGTAATTTGTTAATGTTTCATTTTCATGTTTTCGTTCTCTTCTGTTTACTTTTTTCTTCCGTTTTGCATTGTCTTCTTGTCATTTTCGTAGTGTGTTCCCAATTTGGCTTGTCTTCGGATTTTTTTCCTTTCTGAACATGTTCCTTCGATATTCTATTGCCGATATTTGATGTTATCTATTTACTTCAGCTGGATTTGATTGTAGTACAGTTGGTCTGTAAATCCTATTTTGAAAACAGTATTTATTAAACTTTACTGGTAAGTTAATTCGCAGATCACTCTATAGCAGGAGACAGGAAATCAGAGTAAAAGAAACTCATAACAACTTATTAAAATGGTAAATTATTAAATTTTCAAGATTGAATTACAGGAGAAACACAATTTGGGTATGTTGACTATCAAAATCCACTTCATATGTCGTTAACTAAAGTCACCAATTTTGTATATATTAAGAAGAATATGTACATCATAGTTTACCTGATCATTCATCGCTTTGTGGGACGCCTTTTGTGAAACTGTATAGTACGTCCAATCAATTTCCGATTGCTGAAGATATGGAAAGGCCAGTGGTACTCGTATGTTAGCATTTTGTAATTCCGTACCGCCTGCTTCAATCAGTAAGATGCTCACATTCTGATCCTCTGATAATCTGGTTGCCACCACTGAACCTGCTGATCCAGCACCAACTACAAGGGATGAAGATATGATATATAAAGCAATAGATACCGAAGCCCATTTAGGACTTCAGGAAAATATAATTTGAAATATGAAGAATGATTTTTATTCACAAAAACTCCTACTTTCACCACATTTAAGAGCAGGATGGGACTTTTCGTCATAATGTAGAAGAGACTTGCTGAATTGGAGTGGTCCAACCCCTCCCCGGGCAAAAGAAAAGAAGGACGTATAACCTACCAAACAGTATATATGAAACACCTTGCGATTTTCAGTAAAACCGTTTACTCAAAGCTCCCTGCATGAACATGAAGTGGTCGTCAAGAAAGGTACTGACATTACTGCAGAATCAGTGTAGCTTATAAGAGGCAGGCACTGCTTACTCATCCGGAGCACCTGAGTGCACCTCATGTTTTTGTTGGGGTGCGTGTTGCTTATCCTCGCTTTTAGTTTTTCTTGTGTCTTTGATGTTTGTCTGTTTGTGTTTGTTTTAATCCAGATTTTGTCTGCGTCCCTTGATTGATGAATTTTTATAGATTCACCTTTCGGTTTTCTTACCTTTTCTTTGAAACGCTGATTTTCGAAACTATATAGGAACAGAGAAATTCCGTTTCTAATATGCTGTACATGTACTAACTTTTTGTTTCCGAAGTTGTGGTCTGAGTTCTATTGATCAAAATGTCTACTGCCCTGAAAGTCAGTTTAAATGAATAATCACAGTCCTACACAATAAAAAATAAATTGCGCTTAAGTCACAAGAAAGCAATAAGAGAGGACACCAGGTTTCTTGTATCGAATATATAATATTTTGACCAGATACTAGGTATATCGTTTAAGCTGTGATCACATATTCGTGTTTTCGCATGTGATTATTTCTTTTTAGAGGCTCGGTACGCCACAATTTTACTTAATGTTACACATCTTATGTGTCCATAAATGACCTGCCATCGTTTAAGCCTAAAATAAGTTTTAAATTCTAGGTACATTTTGTACATCCATAAATGACAAGTCTGCGTTTTAGGCTAAAATAAGACAGGTCACATATGTTGTGTTTCTTTATACAAGTAGTCTGTTCTCATGCAAAAAGCCACATTTCCTTGTAACGGTTACATATTTTGCATTTGTATGTATGGTAGTTATGTGGTATTGGCTGCAGTAAGTTTTTTCATTGAAATCACCTATTTTGTACTTTTGTACTTTCATGTATGACTTTCCAGCGATTGAGGTTCACATAATAACAATCTATGATACCAAATTTAGTGCACAATATGCGCATTTCGACAAACAATATCTCATCGGTTGTGCTCGAGGCCTAAAAATATGGAAAACCAAAACCAAAATCGAAAAGATTGTAGAGCAGATATAAATGCCAAAACTACCAAAAAGTTAAAGCCAAAAAACCAGCTAAGGACAGAACTATGCACGAGGGAGATACTCCTTAGTTTCCTAAAATTTTACACATTTTGATACGGCGAATTTAAAAATTCACAGTCATGCGTACTGTCACATGTTTTGCGCTTTATAACCTTTATCTGTTTACGGCTGCAATAAATTATATTGCTGATGATGTACACATATTGTGTGCTCCATATACAACGTTTCAGTGTTTTCGGCTACAATAAGATCACATTCTGGATTAAGGTCACACCTTTTGTGCTTCCGTGTACAAATGTCTGTGTTTAGGGGAAAATAAATTGATATTAAGATTTTCACTATATAATTCATTATACATCTCAGGAAATAGAGTTTATCTGTTTGACAGAGCATATCTCCTAAACAAGCACTGAAACATGTTTTTTTTAATTTAAAATATTAAAATATTTTATAAGACTAATTTTAGGCCAAAGGAGGAGGTATAAGATCCCTATTTTGCTCCCTAAATTGCGAAAAATGAACTACTGATTTATCTACTTTTACTGGTGAAACAAACAGCAATATCCAGTCTTAAAAAATAAAAACTGTCAAACTTGCAATAACTATTTAAATTTTACTGTTTAAAATCGGTCATTTTGGACAAAAGAGCAAACATTGCTTTAAATGAGCTATTTTTGGACACAAGCTCAAACAAAATATTTTAACAGAACGTGTATATGAGAAAATATGTAAATAGCATAAATATTTTCTTTGAAAAAACACGTATCTAATTTAAATGTTGCCAAAAAATACATAAAAATTGCTTAAATTCTATCATGTAGTTCATTAATTGCACAATAATGACATCATTATGACGTCAGAGACAACTTTTTCGAATAAATAATGGTCGGAGCTTTTGAAAACAATTACTAAGCATTAATTAAAGTAATTTTTGTCATGATGTGAGTAATTAATTTTTGTGCGCAAATTGGCTGTACTTACATGTAGCCTATCTTATGAAGAAACTGTTGAAATTGTTTGAAGTAGTGATCCTCCTTATGGCTAAAATAAATCACGTTCTGTAACGGTATATCTTGTGCCTCTATAGATAACTGTTATGTTTTTAAAGGGAGTTCTTTTCTTTTGCAAGAATATGTCGTAAGATTTCTTTGTGATGATATAAGGGGTACAGTTCGAAACAACCGTCGTATCTAGAGAACGAAGACATTGGCTTTCAAGACATTCAACCCAAGTTTAAAATTATGATGAGCTAATATCATATTGAAGACAATCTCAGCAATTTGTAAGCAACAGGAATTCAACTTACTTATCCTAGTCTACCATATTTTACAAGGCGCGTTAAGAGACATGCAACATTTTTCAAATTTCGGCTGCCAAAATTTACTAAGAATATCGACTAGCTGTTACGCTAAACCAAATCGTCTCATTTTAAACAGTGAAAAATACATCTCAAACTCACGGTTTGAATAATATTTTGCTTATTATTAAGGAAGCCAACAATATTCCTTCTAATTTTTTTATGGACGGTATTAAACCTCTTTTTTGCAGCCGTAAACTGTATTAGTTTAATATACTTGATGCACCAAATACTCATTAATAATGCAATCATACGACATACTCACCAACAATGTAGTCATACGAAGAATTAAGCTTCACATTGAAGACGTAATCCACATCCGTAAAGGATCTGAAATACAAAGCTGTCAGTATCCCCAAACACACTACTGCAACCGTTACATACATTGAAATTTTATTTATTTTGAAACATGAATGTGCGGTCGTGAATCTTTTATAGTTAAATCACAGGTAACATTAATGTACAGTAGCGTATTATTTAAAGTTAAGCTACTAAAGCACAGGTAAATATACTGTCATCCGATCGCACAATGTAGGACTTAATGAAGCCACACATGATTATTTTTTTTTTAACATTAGTGCGCATTTCCTA
>JAOXYJ010834952.1:0-13181 GCA_028566555.1 Lithophaga nigra | reverse complement strand
GTAATCCTTTTTTCAAACACCCTTTCGCCACAAGTCATTGCATAATGTATCCTTAAATGTAGATGACTCTAATTTTCTGCTGGTATATGTCAGTATTATGTGAATGTCTGATGCAGTCAGATCTCATTAAACTGTCTAAACTCAACTTAATGAAAACGTTTTGGTTTTACAAATACAGTGTATCATGTGTATCTAACAAATTTATTTATTTCTCAAAATTATTCTCAATATTTGGTTACAACAGTGGTCCGTTTGGGAGTTAAGATGGTATTATTTAATTCTGAACAAATATGATGGTTACATGACTGACATATATGGTGCTCCAGATAATAATCTACCTAAAGTAAACAAACAGTACTTATTTCCTCCATATATTGTCAAACAAATGCTTGTGCTACAAATGGCAAAACACTCATAACTTAGTATTGAGTTTTCCATGGAAGACATGTATTGCCTCCTCCCTTTCACCTATCACCAGTGAATTAACATTTGGCCATTATTTAAAAGTAAATTGTAGATATAAACGAAGTTGCTAGTACATATCAGCAGCTTGTATAAGTTAAGAGGAATTCCTTTTGTAGTTTAGGAGAAGCTGCAGATGTAGATAGCTGATGTAAAACATTGTTTTTTCCTCTTTTACAATGACTTCCTTTCAAACATGTCAAATGAATCATTCATTTGTGGTTATCAAATTATATTTTTTAGTATTATTAAAAAATCAATTTTTATATTTGTAAATGTAGTTTAGTAGCTGTAATTCAAATTATCCATGACAAATCAAATCCACTCAAATACTTCTTTTTACAAGTTTGACCACATTTAGGGAGGTACATTGTATAATGACACAGGCCATCAAGACCACCTAACTTTAGATAGCTAACTTTTTTCACAAAAAGTTTTTTTTTTAAATTAAATTATTATGACTTAACTGAAATCCAAATAATGAACAGAATATGTTGATGATGAGAATGTGTGTGGTTAAGACTATTAAGACATGGACTTTGAAGAATATCAGTTGTTGTTCAGAGAAAGGGAAAGTGGAACTATATAATGTAACATAGCAGCTTTAGTATTTATTTAACAATTTAATTATCTTTTTTCATCAAACAGAACATTATATAAGCATTTATTCATTATGACATGCCTCTAAATAAATGGATGAATGTAAGAACACATTAGGTGACATCAGATCTATTTTTGGCATGAGTGATACATATACTGACATGGAGTGAAATAATGGAATGTTAGCTGATTTACATAACTGATGCATTTAAAATGTGAGAATTACTATTGTAACACATGGTTGATGTATGTAATACTAATGTGTGAACCTCATTTTCAAAATGCATGTGAAAGGTGAGGAAATCAAATAAAACAAATGATACCGATGGTTTAAAATGACCTACCCTCGATGATGACGCCTATGAAAGAAATGTATGAAGTATACAGATATTGACAGTAACTGATATCAGCAGTTCAAGATGGCTTTAAACTACAGTAGAACTTTGGTAGCTCAAATTTGAATGACTCGAACACCATGGATAATTTAACACTTTTTTCAGTTCCATCAATCAGATCTGAATGCAATAGACGTTTGATAATTTGAACACCCCTATAACTTGAACTGTTTTCAATAGTCCCTTAGGTGTTTGAGCAGCCAAAATTCGACTGTATTCTTTGTCAAGTAAAAATGGTCTGCTGTTATATTTTACTGATGTAATCATAAAATATAAATTAAACAAAAATGTAGTTGTCTAGAGTGTATCAATTACTTCCAAAGAATTCAAAAGGTGCATACAAAATACAGTTTAATAAAATCATTACAATAATTCTTAAGTTTTACCTTACGTTAGTAACCTCAAGTTTAAGATCCAGCCCTCCCGACTGTTCTGTTTTTCGGGTTTTTTGGATTTTTTTTGGTTTTTGTTAAATCTAATATTCAAAATCTTACAGATCACTAAATTTGTCTTATATGATTTTACTATTCGCTATAACATATTTCAGACTATTTTTTCCTACCAGGTATGTTTACTCTTTGTTCAGAGATCAGATACATTCAAATATTTCATTCACAAGGTTCTTTGAAAAACCTTCCTACGAAAATACACCTACCCTGGTTCCTCCATTTGTTGGTAGTCATACAGACTACTTTCTGGATCACTCAGGACATCATCCTCCTGGCCTGATGGTGGCATTCTCAGTTTGCCAAGGAGTGAGGCATTCAGTACTCCAGTGGTCAAGGCTAACCCTGGTGTAATACCCATAGGGGTCTCTGGGGGCGGGGTTCTAGGCACAGCTGAAAAAAGGACAGACGGCAGCAGTCCAGCAGATATAGTGCCCTGTAACAAGATGATAAGATATGTTACATACATCTTAAACATAACAATTTACAGTCATCAGTGACGACTTCCAGTCTGTATCTAACAACTACTGGTACGATAAATTCTTAAGTATTGTGACAGTCATAAATCTCTAGAAATACACTGACTCACTGAATGAATCTAATAAATGTACCATATTCGGGACTGTCTTACTGTTATTTTCCTTAAGTAACTTTAATTCTTGTAATATTACAACCATACACACAGTAACTTTTTCTCACAAGAAATTAGTGTGAAATTTTCCCATATTTTGTTTACACAAACTAAAGCATATCGAAAAATATTCTGTGTTCACTTCAATTAATTAGTCACATTGATTTAAATCACATCTTACCTTCATTACCTTCATTACAGTGTAATCACCAATAACAAAGTTCAGCTTTTATTCAACAAAAGAACATTATAATAACACAATACAGTTGCAGCAAGTCAAAAAGGGAAAATACTTAAACTCATTCTTAGAAGTGTGTGTCCTTGAAGTCAATGACATCTAAATTTAGCTGGATGTTGTACATATCATTAATATGTATCTACATATCATATGAAGTTTTATTACTGTCTCACATATCATCTTTTAACAAAAATAAACTTTGACAAAATTACCAAAAAAAAGAGAACAAACTATATTTGTAAGAGTGAATGACCTTGAGAACAAGGTCATCTAAATTTAGCTGAATGCTGTTTGCATCATCAACATTTATTCACATATAATTATGAAGTCATATAGTCTAAAGAAAAAAAAGGTCATCTAAATTTGGCTGGATACCGTGACAACTATCACAGTACATAAACATACCAAGTTTCATGATTGTATCTTGTACTTTACTATATCTTATACTCTATTTGAGTAAATAGACACCCAGACATAAAAGCTGACAGTGAAAAGGATATAGACATGGATGCCAGGGGTATTCCAATAGCTATTCCTTTTCTTCACAAAGATAAAAGTACAAGGAAGCGTAGTATACCGAAATTCCAGATTCATAAATCGTTTGGAATACACAATATTGAGAAACAATTGGACGTGATCGCATAAACTCCATGAGGAGTGAGACCGGGTGCGTCGATAAGGTAAGCGTCTCCTGCTATGCATGCATCATGTAATTGAGCTCACATAGTTTAGTTAAACGTTATAAAGTGCCAAAAATTGAGTAGATTATATTGTAACTTAAATGGTAAATAACATTTAATATTCTTGAGTTCAAAATAATAGTACGGACCTCGAATTTTCTCATTAAAAGGGATAAAAATCGTCAAATCTTAAAGGAGACAGAATTCTAAATGAAGATCTTGTCTTTTAAAGAGGAGAAATGCATGGATCCAGTCACCTGCCTTTAATACAACTACTGTGTATTGTTATTCCAATGACCAAGATATTACATATACACTCTCTCTTCTATATTTATAAAGTTTCTATTTGAAATGCATGAAATTTTCTAAAAATGAGTGCAGTGTTGTAAGATATGATAACGTTCAATTAACAGGTGAGATTGAAAATAAACTATAATATAAATTATAATTTTTATTAAGGCTGAATAAAAATGTTTGATTACCTGTAAGTAAAAATTACCAGTCGTTACAAACATGAATGACCTTCCAATCTTTTCATCCGTTTTCTCTATCCCAATAGATTTTCTTAGTTTCGGAATATAGAAACATGACAGATCTATTTTTTCTGTGCATGATAGTGTTGGTACTGTAAGAACAATTGCTGTTTCTCTTCTATTTGGACACTTAAACCTAGAACAATAGCGTTCAATTAACACAAGATGAAAATTATCATACTGAATTTTGAGTTTAATTTTTTCCTTTTGTATTTATAATTTTTTGAAAATAATTCATTTTTATCGTGAAGAATGTTATTGCAATTTAATATGTTTTGTCCTTTGGAACGAAAAATGCATTTGAAAATGAAAACAAAAGAGGAATGTACTTTTGAATATTGAGCTATGTTTATGTTCTAATTCTTCCAAAGAAACTTTTTGTCGTGTAATGGAGTTCCTTTCCTTTATTTTTTTGTTTTCAAAGGTGGAACATTTTTATTTAAGCCATTTATTGTGGTCTTTGTTACCGTTTTTTTTTTTCGTTTTTGCTTTGCAAAATTTAAATACCTATCGCTCTGTTATGTTTGGCACTGTAGATGGTAGGAAAACTGTATTGATGTCATATTTTTATATCTTGGATTCTTTTGTCAAATTAAAGAATTGCTTTCAAGTTAAGTTGAGGATTTAAAAGGCTTGCAATACAAAGATTACAATTTGGCTAAATTGTTACTCAATTTTTTGCAGGAAAGTCCTAATACCTCTAAAATTAGTGTAACTTACCTTTTCTTTTTCAAATGTCAGTATTGGGTAATCTTTACACAAAACACAAATTTGTTCTTAGCCATGTTTACAACGCGTTATATTTAAGCATTATACGGAAGATTGGATATAGATTGTTCAAATGTCTAACAATAAGTTTTTGCAAGAGTTCTTGGTAAATTTTTAACATAATAGAAAAAGTAGATATGCACTCTATCTGAAAAAAACCTTTTAAATGGAGATTATATTTTTTATCTCAAATAAGTTGTTTGTCATACTTTTAAATTTTAAATGTTCTTTGTTGCTTTTTGAGTTCGTTTTTAGCATAACAAACATTAACAACACAAGGAACCAATGCTAAAATATATTTAGGAATCAAAATGTGGGAAAGCATCTGCACAACAATTACCTGTATTCAACGAAAAATTCGTTCGAGTTTATACAGGCGCACGGCAATTTCACCTTGTATTCGTGAGCTTGCATCATTTCGGTTACTGCACTTGCTGTTACACTTTGCCAGTTATGGTCTTTCTTTGACACTTTGTTTGTAACGTTGTCTAGTCTTTCAAGCTGAAATGAATATCAAATAGAGCATAGATGAATGAATGATTAGTAAAATAGCATGTAGGCTAACTACGATTTCACAAACATCCATTACACAAATAGTTTAAATAATTAAACAACAGTTCAAGTTGATAAAATAAAGCTTTCACTTTTTGTTTATTATATTAACTCTTTATAAATAATCCGCAGACTATTCCAAGTACCGAAACTTCCTAAGTCAATTATACAAAAATTTACGGTTACTTTCATAGGCATGTTTACCGTGACTAGATTTTTGCGTCTCGATAAAGTGGGAATGTTCATTTTGTTGTTCTTCTAATAAGTTATTTTCCAAAAAAGACCTAGTATGCTTAGACAGCGACAGACATTATACCGATGGCATTAATTAACGGATGAATATACATACAAATGGTTCCAGATTGTTCATATCGTATCTGTGTTCTCTTTTCCCTGCAACATTGAACAGTAAAAGAATGGTATTTCCTGCTTTAAATTCAACATTATCATACAGATGTAAAGAATTAAGATGTGAGAGTTGTTAATATTATGAAAATTACATGAATATGTAAGGGTTTTCAAGTATGATCGTCATACTTAAACGTTTGGCTCTTCTTGGGATATTCAGCTATAGTTATGATGATTATATGTGAAGTTGTGTTTAAAAATTGCGGATTCGAGTCCTGCTGGTTATCTGTCCGGGCTCTCCTCCCCCAGTAAATCTGGTAGTCACAAGGTGGCTGAAAAGTTGCTGAAAGTGACGATAAACAACAACAGCCAACCAACCATTTAAAAGTTTACCGAACATCTACTTACGATAAGATTTTTCCATAATTGAAACTATTGATGTTTATTAGTATATTTAATTCAGCATTAAGTAAATTGTGATATTAAAATACCAAAATAATTAATAAAAAGAGTCGATATGTATAGATTAAATTACCTATTTTATTATAAAGCTTCCACCTTTTATTTAATTGCCTGATAGAACTTTCTATTAAAATCAATTTCAGATCATTTGAACTAAACATGAACATTTTTATGACTAAGAGGAGTCATTGGATTTCATGTTTTATTCGTTCCATCCCAGAATACATTGTCTTATGAATAACGAGCTGACTGATACATTTTCAAAACACATGAATTTTAATTCACACAATATTAAATAAAAATACAGATATTTACCTCGGTCTTAGGAATGAAAAATCGACTGCATGAGAGAATAGATCGGCTTTACTTTGCATCATTGTTAGAAATAGCATTTGCTATACCAAGACAGAATACAAGTTTTAACTTTTTTGCGTATCGACAAATTTTTAATAATTATGCAAATCATAATGGGAAACAGCAACATTTCTTTCTTTCTACTATAAATAAACAGAAGAAATTGACTAGTAACTGGTAAACAAAACAGTTAAAACAACGCACACTTCGGATGTTTAGTGCTGGTCATCTGTTACAAATCATTATTATAACAAGTCAATTTAACATCTTCACTTACATGTTATGCCCAACTTTCCTGTGAACCACTGCAGAATCTTATCTACTTGGGACCAAAAGTGATCGTTTAATTTCTGGTCGAATTTAAGTGTACCATATTTTATCCCTTTCTTTACTTCATTGAACGAGATTGTCAACAGAGTGGCAAAGACATTTACCAGGGTTATAGTCAGTGTAAATGTGTACACTCCAAATACGAATTTTATTGTTAGGTCATCAAATTCTATAGCTTTGTATTTCATCATTGCAAGTAGTACAGTCAGTAAACTATTCATCGACTCCAGCATACTCTTGAATAGAATATGTTGTCTGCCTATCAGAAGATACAGTAATGCTGCGAATGCTGTTAACTCCAAGACTATGATAAGAATAAATCCTGCGAGAGCTCCTCGTGCCATTCTTAGTGTCGACGATAGCATGAAGAAATGGTAGTTAAATTCCAGAGGTTGAAGTAGATCTAACATGATAATAAAGAGGACTGCTGCCATACAACCTTGGTATGCTGTGTCATACATTCGGATGGAATCAAATGACATGTATCTTCCTGTCATAAAATTTAAATGCTTTGTAGAATATTACATGTATCTTTAAAATGCAACGTTTTTTAGACAAAACATATTTTAAGAAAGAGATAGATAATTTAACATTAAAATTTAATGTAAAAGTATGAAAGACCACAAAGATATCACAGTCTAGACATGTTTAATCTGATTACGTATCTCCAATCTCATGTTTTGTTGGAATAAAATTGTTGTTGTTTAAAATGTCCAGCTGCACATATAAAACGTAATAAGATACGTTAAAGATGGCTTTAACATACTGCTGAATGACGTTAACCCTACGTCTCAGTTAGAATCAATATCTGAATTTCATTTATTTTTCATAAAAAGTTGATAATACATGTCAATATGCAGTAAATAATTTAGTTCTATTGAATATAATTAAATTAAATACAGGTTGACGTCAGTTGTTGATTTTACGATCGCAAATTCAGTTTTCTAGTCAGGTGTCAGAAAACGCGTATTTGTGAAGTAAAATCTAAGCTTGGAGTCATAAAAATTCACTTACCATACATTTAGTCTAATTCTAATGATTCTCAAATTAATATTATTCCCCAAATGAAATCGGATCTTTTTCCTGAGCCATAATTTCGTCTTTCCTGTCCCTGAACACGAACTTTTCCTGGATCTGACAATGGGCAACACAGCGGGTGACTTATAAGAGGCAGGCACTGCTTACTCATGCAGAGCACCTGAGTTTTATGTGAGAGTATCCTTATTACTTCAATGATTTACCCGATATCCCCAAAAATGTAATATACTTGTGTCTGCCTAAGCAAAGGATACTGCTTATTACTGCATTGATTGTCCACATGTTACGGTTGATAAACATACCTATGTTGGTTCAAGTGATTATCTTAGGTATACTTCTGTATCAATCTTCTACTTTCAGCATGCAGTATAACATACCTATTATGCTCTAGTAATAATAATTTATGATACCAAATTTAGTGCACAATATGTGCATTTCGATAAACAATGTTTCATCAGTTGTGCTGGTGGCATAAAAATATGGAAAACCAAAACAACATTCAATAGGTTGTAGAGGTGATGTTCTTCCTTTCAATATTGTACTGATCTTCCTTATAGACTTAAGCATAACTTACCTGTGTTTGTTCTAAGTGATGTAATTGCTTTTATTGTACTATCAATTCTTATGATGTAACAAATAATAGCCGCTGCCCCAAATGTTAATTCCAACAATCGCAGATAGGTATGGAGGTACAATGCTGCTTTTGTCCGTAAACGACAAATATGTGCCACAAACAGTATAAATCTGGTACACCATATTATGAAATAAATAAACTGTAATACTAATATAAAATAGTCCTTTGAACTGTTGTAGGGATAAAGATTTCCTGACCATATCTGTTTTGTCATAGAAATGTCACGTGTGGTTGGTAATTCAAAGACAACTTTTGTTTGACTAAATAATCTTGTATTAGCGTTATACGTTAAAACCTCAAGGAATAATACCCGGGTTCTGTTATCTATCCAGTTATGTGTCCGCAACAAATCGAGATCTTGTAGAGCCAGGTCTTGCTTCGGTCTTAAGTCCATGTAGTATCCACCAGTATTATATCTACCGTGTTTTCCATAGTAGGGTAAATCGTTTGCTGGTTCCAACTCGTCCTCACGTGAATACGTAAAACTATTTTCGAATTTTTCAACCTGATCGAAGGAATTACATTCGTTGAAGTTTCTCCAAACTGAAAAATATATTGTTCATCTTAATAGGGAATTCAAATTTCAAAGTACATAAACAATCAACCAACAAAACATTACAATAGATAAAAAGTAAATAATAAATAAAAAGAATATTACAACCTACAATAAAATATCGAATTTTATTATAATAAAAAAACCGAGAAAAGCAAACCTAGTAAGAAATTTTTAATAAAAGTCAACCGGTTTTGATAATATAGGCGATTGCATATACAAAACTGTTCTGTATTAAATAATATTTCAGAAATGCAGACGTTTCCTATCTAGTTTATTCAGTTACCACAGAAATAAATACATCGCTCAAGTAATTCATGTTTTATTACGGCTTAGACTGCATTTTAATTTTTAATTAAAATTATTATTTGACTTTTTTTCTATAACAACTTTGTGCAAAAATTTAGTTCGAAGAAATAAATTGGTTCTCTGTTCAAAATAATATTATTTTCTAAATGTTTAGATATAAAATACCTACAAGGGTGAACTGATTACTACAGTATTGACACCTATCGTTCACACTTAAATTCGAACATATTTTCTGTCTTAAAACAGGAAATACCACAACAGGTGCTCCTATAAATAGTTTTCTTGTTTCTTTCACTAACTTTTACGTACATGTACAGAAGTTTCCATGTTCTTCTGTGTTCTTGGTTAGCGAGGGAATACACCTCTCAATAGCCTCTTTTGTTTCCGTAGGTAAAGAACAATTTCCTGTTATTGGAAATGAAATAAAATCAGTTTGCAAAGGATGGTATAGAAGATTTGAGGAAACTTGAACTTAAACCCAATGAAATAGTGCTATAGAAATATGCAAATGTTGAATTCAGAGATAGTCAGACGACCATTAGTAAACTATAGAATAGAACGTATTTTATATAATATTTGTCAAAAGCGGAAATGCTATTTGATTTGCTTAGTTGTTTTACTTATTAATAGTTCTACTGATAGAGGTATTTCTTTTTTTATCTCAAATTTCATTGTATTCAATTTGCATATGATATCCAGGTTTAAGCTAATTATTTTTTGTTTCTGATATGTGGTAAATATATCCTAATTTTTTCAGCAAATAAAGTTAACCTTTTACTCTTATTTGTCTTAAACGGACAGGAGTGAGGCGATAGTTGTAGGCATCATATAAAAATCTCTGGACATATACTGGTCTCATCATTTCTAGCTCCTCCATCCAATGTTTCGGATATACAGCAGGGATGAAGTTGTTCTTTATATAATCGTATATATCATCTGTTGTACTAGGCTAAAACAGACAAAAAACGAAGTTTTTAATTCCAATACAAAATCATGTCATCTTGTACTATAATACTTTCATAATGGTTTTTCAAATTTAAAATCGCAACTGTTCAAAGGACAATTCCATCTAACCTTCTGATGGGAGTAGTATCTAGCGATTCCTGCCAGAAGTGTCAGTATTTGGGAGAACACAGACAAAAATCTAATATCCAATACATTTTGAAGATGAGTCATTTGAACCATTAAGAAATACCTTTTACGAAACTGTAGAACGATATTTAGTTGAAGTTGCGCTATATTTATATTAAACATAACGAACTTTCCAGTCCATTTATTACAAGTTGTATATGTTTTCAAAACGCTTGCAATTGCGGTCTATGATATTGTTAAAAATTTTACTACTTAAGTTTGCTTGCGACGTAATTAATATTCTCTTGCAAATCTCTAGGTCAATTTTTACCTTAAAACTGAATTCGCATGAGAATTTGATATCAACATCTCAAAGTCAAACACTAATTAACATTTTAGTATACTTACAATAAAGGCTGTTTTTAAAGTGTTAGAGATATGGTCATTTTGTTGGTAGGCTTCTGACACGTCATCATGCGAACATATAACAGCCACTAATAGGACATACAGAAGTATCCAAAGCCAAGTCCGAAGCTTTAACCATAGTTGTTTGTCTGTTTGTGCTCTCTCTCTTGCCGTTTTTTGTTCGTCAGATTCTTGGAACTTTCCAGGATATTCGGGATATTCTGGATACTTTTGTGAAGTTTCCATCAATTCAAATGTTTCTGTTGATATATATAGAGTACATTATTTACCACAGCGTCTTACTTTATTAAAAATAATATTTGCCGTGATATTGATGAAATTGAAATAAAATATGATAAATACCTTCCTTTAAGGACGTGTTTGGTTTTGGAAAATCTCATTTATTCTGATATGTAATGTTAAGTAAGTCCATGATGAAATAAATGAACACAAAGCCAACATTGCGATATATTTTATATTATTTAATTCTCAAAAACACAGTGTAAATCCAGTGAAGAGGTAGAAATCACGAAGTCAAGCTATCTTCACAATTATTCTGTCAAGAAAAATAAAATTAAAATTGAGTCAATAAAGCAGTAAATGTATAAACGTGAGATGCTGTCAATACAAGACTAAATCAGTTTTGAAAGTCAGGCGGTTAATTTACATCAAGTAAATTAGTCCTGCAATGAAGTCAAGATGACTGATATAATTTATTTAGGTAGACCATTTTAAGGAAAGCTTAATTCCGGCAGCGGACGAAGGACACCTTACACTAAACTTGATTTTAAGAAATATTTGATACTTGGGCAGTTTTGATTGGTTTCTTAAGACAAGAAGAGATCCCTTATCAGTAAACTTGGTAGCTACCACCCAGGGAGGAAAGGCGACTTGCAGCAGTTTGAAATAGTCGTATTCAGTAGAAATGGAAATGCAACAACGACTCACAGTAAAACATTCCTGTCTTTATTTAATGGCTTTTGGCAAGGCCTCATACTGCAAATTTTGTGCACTTCTGGTTGTAACGTGAGTAGGCAGGACCACCCTTCATTTTGCTTCGAGGAACAATACTGAAAGAGTCAGCCTACGATAATCAAGTTACGATAAGTCGTTTCCAGAAAAGAAACCACAATACATGTATATATAGACCGGATATCAAAACTTATAGATCATGAACCAAACAGCGAATCCGAAATAAAGCTGGGGAATTACACGATCTCGGAATAGAGTAAGACATTAATGCGTCGACAGGATAAGTATTTCCCGTTATGCGCCATGTGTTGTGGCAGAAAAAGCATCAAGTCCAAACATTTAGGAAGCCACATACGTTAACTTGTAAAAGATGTCATTTACCTGGAAAAAAACTCGCTGTTGTATACAGCATGGACAATTTACACGTTCTAACATGTTTTTGTACTGAACGTATGATTATACGAAAATTTTTCTTTCTGATACATTTTTTGTACCATTATATATATCGGCGATAGAATACCGAAGGAACATGTTGAGAAAGAAAGAATCCGTAGACAAGGGAAAATTGGGAGGACAGAAACGGAAAACTGCGGCAATGACAAAAAGACAAGATAAAACTGAAGAAAAAAGTAAAAATAACAGAAGAAAAAGAAAACATGCACAAGACGACGCAAAAACCAAAGTACTTACAATGTGAACACCACAAAAACCAGGGGTGACATCAGGTGCTCTAAAATGGTAAAAATGTCCCGCTGCGTCGACGGCACCTGTCACATTGTAAGTGGGAATGTAAGGGAAAAAGTCAATATAAATCATATTATAAATATGTAAGACCAAATTTCTTACCAAGGCAGACAGTTTCTTCCACTTTGTCGTGGCTTAGTGCTGGTTTGGACTGATCAAATAATTCTTTACTTCCAATGTTTTTAAACAGACAGGAAATTATTATGGCCAACGAAATAACCTGAAATAAACATTAAGACAGTGTGTTATGCAATTATATGAGAGTCGTCTGTGGGGAATTGAAGACCGTATAGTACTGAAAAAAATCTATATTAGACTGGATACCTACGGCTTCTCGTCCAATACAGATTTTTCAATACGAACTAGTCTTATATAATTCAATATTGGACAAAACAGTGTTTGATAATCTGTTTCTATTATTGCTGGAGCTGATTTGATGAGTTGTATTCAATTTTACGATTTCCCCGAAGTGAACTTAGAATCTTTGTCAAACTACAGATCAATAAAGCAATAATAACCTCCGATTAGACATATCTATGCCTTCCAGTTGTATAATGTGAAAATATGCCACCATGTATGATAAATGGGCAATTTGTATTGGATTAAAATTATAAAGTATTAAAGTATTACAATATATAACACATATGAATTATAAT
>JAOXYJ010834736.1:0-13186 GCA_028566555.1 Lithophaga nigra | reverse complement strand
TAGAATGTATTTTTGCGAAAAAAATGGTTCAAATCTCGCTTAGTTTCAATTCCCTCTTTTCGGAACGCTGGTTTTGTAAGAGTTATCTCCCATTTCAGAAGGTGTCTCAATATAGCTGTAGGGAAATTAGAGATTTTATTTTTCTAAAATTATTTTCAGCTACCGATTAATTGCAAACACCAATTTTTTTATGTATTTCATGAATACCCATCAGCTTAATTTTTTTCTCTGCTTAAATTTTATGGGTTTGGCGAAAAATAACAAAATTCAAGAATTTTTCCTGTTTTGGAATATACTATATATAGTACTGATCGGGATAAATAACAGATATTAGTGCTTCTCTTCCGCAAAGCTGGTTTTCAGTTGAACAGTTGTTGAAGTAGTAACAGTCGATTATTTCCCAGAAGTCAATGTTTATTCTTCCTGATTCCCCGTCAAAAGATTTGCTTGCCAGTCTGCTAGAAAACTGGATACCAGGTGAAAAGTTCCCGGCATACGTTTTTACGCACGCGCTCTTCTGCTATTAGCACTATCGTAATATGCAATAATCTACTGTGCGAAATGCCGGAGGAAAACGGACATGGTGAACTTATGCGAGACCGTGACCAGCAATAGGAGGCGACGCAAGATTGGAACGTGCACTATCTGCGGTGCTTAGAAGTCTCTGTCGCTAGTACAGGTGCCGGTTATATGAACAAGCTGATCAACCGCATGCCCGTATAGATGCATCTGCCAGGACACAACTTCACAGGACCTGGTACCAAACTACACAAGCGTCTGAGCGCCGACGGAACGGAGTCTTGGTCGATACTCATCAACAGAGTCGATCAGGCTACATATCGCCACGATCTCTGTTATACCAAACACAAGGATACTGCAGTCCGTAACTCCGTTTGCGACAAGAACATGCTCAATGAACTTGATCGCATCGACAACTCAACGATGAAAGAAAAGATGGATCGCCGCATCTTCAGACCCCTTACCGGTACCAAGTCGAGGTTCGGACTCGGCGTCAAGTAAAAAAAGTTCGTTGGTCGGATGAACTAGCTGAAGAGCTACACAAGCCCGTCCGACGTAAGTTCTAGAAACAACGCTTGATCGTCGGCGGTGTAGACGAGACGTTGGCTGCCGATCTCGTTGACGTGAGTGCCTTCTCAAGCGATACAAGTTCATACTGAAGATCATCGATATTTTCTCCAAGTAAGGCTGATTAGTGCTGCTGAAGGACAAGAAGGGTGCGACGGTTAGAGATGCCTTTGAGACAATGTCAAAGTCTCATGTCCCCAAGAAGGACAAAAGGAACGGAGGTCTACAACAAGCTCAAGCAACTGCTCCAAAAGCATGGTGTCGAATTTTACTCTACCGAGAACGAAGAGACGTCGAGCGTCGTCGAATGCTGGAACCAAGCCAACTCTACGCGCACATATATCGACGTCTTGGACGACTTCGTTCATCTCTACAACACCACCAAGCACAGATCCATCAAGATTATTCATACTGCAGCGAATCGGAAGGAACATGAGGCTAAAGTGTTCTGGAACCTGTACGGCAACATACCACTCTTGCAAGCTTCTCGTTTCCACGTTTGCGATAAGGTTCGAATCACTACACTAAGAAGAAGAGCACGTTCGAGAAGGGGTACACGCTCCGATGGACCGAAAAGGGGTTCACCATCTCTCAACAGTTGAACTTTCAACCACCAACCTATCGTCTCAAGGACTTCAATGGTGAGACGATCCATGGATCCTTCTACAAGCCCGAACTCCAGAAGACGGGTCAAGACGTCTACCGCATTGAAAAGGTCTTGCTGACGCGAACCAGGAACGGTGTGAAGGAAGTGTATGTCAAATGGAGAGGCTATCCCACAGCGTTCAACTTTTGGATCAAACAGTGCGACCTGCAGTGAACCCCCCTCAGCAAGCTTTCCGGTTTTGTACGTCAAAACCAGAAAGCTTGTGAGAGATCACCCGAGAAGTGAGACAAGTGAGAAGTCCTCGACTACTATCTTATCTTCAGTTGGAAATGATGGCAATGAGTTGATCTATCTCTCTAATCTTTCTAATTGCCTCTCGAACTGACTCTACTACATCTTCGGTTGCGAGTGTTCGCTTAGACCTTTCGGCTCTGCGCCAAGTCATATTTGTAGTGGGATGTTTCAACTTAACAAAGATCTCCATGCTATCTATCCTATCCTGATTGTCGAACATCTGCTTCTCAAGTATTTCACACTTTTTGTCGACTGCATTAATCCTTTCTTGCATCGCTTTGACTAGTTCTTGCCAGTTTTTTTCGCATACCATCCTATAGTAACAGGTTCATCTGCTCGCTTCCCCTCTGGAAGATTATGGATTGCATTATTCTGCATATCTAGGTCAAGGATAATCTTACCCCCGTTGGTTGAAACGCATTCCTTCTTACCCACTTTGTCTCGCACATCTTTCTCGAAACCTTTGATTGACACATCATATTTCCTCTCAATGCCTTTCAACTCCATCGTAATCTGATTAAGCTTCGCTGGTAATGCTTCAATTTCATCCATGCTGTTTTTGAATTGTTGATTGACCCAACGCTTTGTTACAGCATCTGAACTGCTTTCTGGTGTTCCTAGGCTAGTGATACGATAATCCCTCATGTCGAGGTCTCGAAACCTATGCACTGCGGCATACGTTTCCTATTGGATGATCCGAACTTGTCTGTGTTATCTATTAGCGAAAACATAACGTCCTCCAATGATATTCCTCCGCCCGCAACTTCAGTACGTACAAACAAAAGTGTCAACACACCCGTACCACGTTGATGAAGCTCGTCGGAATTGTAGAAGATCTTGAATTGCAAATACTGTACGATCTTGAGCATGTGGTGGCAATCCGTAAGAGCCAAAGTATACCTTCACTGATCAATTCTTATGCCACCAAGTCCAGTGCGTTCCGGGGCCTAATCGTCCGTCATGATTCAAAATGGCACATTCGACGCGTCGCGGTTTATTCGGCAAGGTGTCTCGTAATAACACCCCTCTTAAATTTCGGAATCTTCAGGACCTTCACCGCTCTCTCCAGTTCCATGTTTGATAGGGGTTTGTGTGATAGGACTATAGCAGGCACACTGATCGCATCCATTGATTTAGACTCCGTACTGTCCATGGGCAAGGCGTGGACGCTGTTCGGCATGATGATTCGTTTGTCATCGTTGGCCGACAGTGCTTTGTTGTTGCACTCCAGTGTGTACATCTGGTGGCACTTACTTCGGCTGGTGATCATTGATAGGTAGGCCTCCTTTCTAGTGTCTAAACACATCTTGTTGTCGTCGAAAGTCATCTAGGTGTTAGATATATTCTTCTTCACTCCTTTTGGTGCGCTTGTTCTCCTGCTGATCCATCCTGAACGTGTGCAGCTTCGGTGTGAGACCTACGTTATCAGTCATGGGTTTCCCGGCACACTCATCTTTGAACATCCCGGTGACTTTCTTGTTGACGTCCATGCGATTTCCGGAACGTAGGTAGGTTGCGTAATTCAACGTTTCGAACCATTCCTGCACATTCTCATTCATGTCTTTGTAATTATCTGGGTCTGAATGTCGCAGATAAGACTGTCGGTATCGGTGTAGCAAATGCTGGTTCGGCTTCCATACTTCGGCTTGAGATAGTCATCAAGGCCTTTGACAGGTCAAAGATTGCGAAACCCAGACAGATCGGTTTGTTGAAGACAAGTTTGGTGCGACGCATGAAGAACACTGCCAAGTGTCTATCAAGGACGGTTCTCCTCTTGAAGTTTGGTTTGGCGATCAGTTTCAGAGCCTTCTCGTTATTGACCAGCCGGACGTTAAGTCTGTTTCGGATGTTCTCAATGGTTTTACCGAAGACGGAGTTATTCATTAGTTTGAAAAGGTCTTTCTCAAAGTCAGTCTTGGCTGCTGTTCGGAGTTCGGTATTCTTATCGATATACTTTTTCAACCACAGGTTCTGGTTGAATCGAATAACCTTGTGTACTTTCTTTAAGTTCAACCCCCGGGCCAGATATTTCTTCAAATTGACACAATGGACGACATACTTCTCATTGTCTCGAAGATTGGCAACCAGTTTCTTGACTGCATCGATCTTCAAGGATTCAGATACCAAGGGGTAATTGTTGTGAAGATCGTAGAGGTCTCGCGGATATTCGAGGTCCACCTCCAGGATGAAGCCTTGGTTGTCTTCTTTACTCAATGTGTTCAGATCTGGCATTTTCGAGAGGTCATTCCACTCAAAATTGCTTGTTGCCAGGTGTTTACTCATTGCTCATCCATAGAGATTGTTGGCGTCCACGTACATCAGATAGTTTGTCGAGTTGTTTTCGTCAAAACCTTCCACGTACGCGTTATCTGCTTTGGCATACCGTTGTGAAGCCATGGTAAGCCCGCCCCGGATTCCTTTCTTAATCATCAGTAACATGTTAGGATCTGTCAGGAGGTCAAACCTCACATCCATCACTTTCAACGTTACGTCATAGACCAGGCCCGGCGCAGTGTAGTACCAGGCCGGATTGAGAACATAGTTTTTCATGTAGATGTTTCGGAACTTTTCGAAGACA
This sequence comes from Lithophaga nigra, assembly GCA_028566555.1. Classification (NCBI taxonomy): domain Eukaryota; kingdom Metazoa; phylum Mollusca; class Bivalvia; order Mytilida; family Mytilidae; genus Lithophaga; species Lithophaga nigra. The sequence goes on along the minus strand of JAOXYJ010834736.1, from coordinate 8,621 downwards.
TCATTGAGTAAGACCATTTCCGTCTTCGGGTATAGGTCGTGGTACTCAATCATGTTCAAGATTCCCATCTCTTTCCAAACTTTCTTGCTATGGCGGTAGTCTTCGGTACTAATGTCTTCATTCATGAGTCGGTTATAGAATTCTTTCTTCGTCGGCAGGTGAGTTTGCTGTAGTTTGACAAAGCTGTTCATGTAATCATAGGAGTACACTCCTTTCCACAGAAGAAGGTCCACACGGTCACCCCTCACCTTCTCCGTTCCAACTGGAATGTCATACCCTTCGTCCATCTTCTTGACAGTAAATGTGATGGTACACCAAACAAACTCTTTCACTCTGTGAACATCCTTGAAGGATTTGGGCCAGTCCGTCGCGTGTCACCCCTTCCTTGTGGAACATCAACCTATCGAACACAAGTGATCCCACTTCAATCTTTTCCTCTGTGAGGTAGTCGAATGCTGCCATCAACGCTTTATTCTCGTAGAAACACATGATGCAGTTCACTGTTCCGTTCATTATTGTCGTCCACCCCCTTCTTCTCCTTTAGCTGTATCACACTCTTCAAAATGTTCTGCATTCCCCATAGTAATCATCGAACCACTTGTGAGCATCGTCATCCATCCAAAATTCTTCCAATTGATGATAACCAACAATTCTAGCTTGGCTCCGTTTCGATCGAACCCATACTTGTGTCTCAGATCAGCGATGAAGTCCTGTCTGTTTGCAATGTAGGCGTCAACTCCTGCGCAGTCTATGTTGTGCTCATGACAGTACTGGTCAGGACAACAAGGTTGGATGAGCGTTTTTCATGTCGATGTTGAACATGTAGTCAGCGCAGTGTGTCAAATTTTCCGACTCATATTTTGGGGCCCTATCTTCCCTTCAGTCCAGATCCTTCTGGTAGTAACGCATAGTGCTTTTGCCTAAGGCGTTTGTTCCTGCAAGATAATCATGCAGCAGGGTTAATTACGCGTTCTTGTCCAACTTCTGTCCCTTGATGAACCGACTTCCCAACTCGAAGTCATCGGGATGTGAGACAATGTATTCCATCTCTTCCTGTCTACGATCTCTCTTAGGGTTATAATCCTTCTGTTCTCAGAATCAAATCGCCCAACGTCGTATAGTTCTGGGTCCATGGGTTTCCTTCCGAACATCCGTTGCATGTTTCGAACGCGTCGACTCGGGTTGCTTCGTCCGGACTCTGGAGGCTCGCACTCATAAACTTGAGACTATCGCTAAATCTCAAACGCTGGAACAAAGGTACGGGTTTTCTTTTTTGTCCTTAAATTTGGCGACCTGTACGCTCATGGTGAACGAAATGCATCTCTCCTCGGTGATGGGAATGCATGTGATCTTTCCCTCACTCACCCAAAGGTTGTTGATGAAGACATGACTATCGATACCCTGTTCAAAATTACCGGAATGAACTTCGGTGCCCGATAGTTAGTTAAGGTTCACTGGTTGTGAGCCACCCCTCTGAATATACCTGTGAAACGGCCGTGGTCTCGCACTTAATCATCGCCGAGTTTCCGGTTACAGATCAAACAGATTGTTGCTTCTTCGAAAAATCTTCTTGTTTTGATCCGTCAAAAGTTTTTCTTTTGGTATATATTCCGGATGTCCCTCGCCAAACTGTCCACAAAGATCTGGGCCACGTCTTCCCCTTCCTGCTACAGAGTATAGCACACCGGCTCCCTTGTGTACACCCGTTCATCAAAACACCTAATATAGTAGCAGATATACGGAAGGGATATGCTTCTGATATGTTTGGGTGTATTCCTTTGACGCGTCGAGTGACATGTATCTACTTTGGTAGTGAAGCACTCAAAGTTAGCACACATCACAAATGATACTTTCATGGACCTCACGTGGTTTTCGAACGACTGGACGACCCCTGCGTCAGGCATCACTATTTTCACCGCCTTTTTGTTGTCGCAATACTCTGTGTTGGGCCAGGGTCTGCTCACTATGGAAGTGATTCAGACACCTGTTGCAGATAAAGATCGCTCCATCGTGGTCGGAGATTTAGACTGAAAACATTGTCGACAACGACATGATCCAGCAAATAAGGTAATAACAAAATACCGAACTCCAAGTATATTCAAAAAGGAAAGTCCATCAAAACTGACAAAACCGAGAAAAAAAAACAAAAAACGCTCGACCATCTCAGCAAACGGAACGAGTGGAAAACAACTGTTATATTCCTGACTTGGTACAGGCATTTTCCGAATAAAATGGTGGGTTAAACCTGGTTTTTCGGCATCCAAACCTCCCACTTGTATGACAGTCGTATATTGTGGCGTGATATTGACAAAATTGTGGGGAGCAACCCAAAGGACACATAGTGTCATCGTGACCACAGTGGGAATCCAGTAGTCAAAACAGTGTGACTCATGCTTTCGACTCATACAACGACAAATCTACATTCTGCTCTCTCTCTTCTCGCACTTCGAATTTGTAGGTGGTAAATCTCCCTTTCCGGCCCTCCTTCTACATCATAGCTTTGTGTTGTTCTTCTCAAACTTTGTGATATCTTTGGGGCCAACCGAAAATTCAACCCCTTCGAAATTTAACTCATCTTCGCACTCTTTTGGTCCACATCTCCATGGTAAAGAGGGGCTAGTATTGATTATTTGAAGCACTCTTCGTCTGTATTCTTCACATCGATGGTTGCTTTCTTACTCGACAACCATTGCGGCAGGGGCCCATACTTAGATCTAGCGATCGGTTTGTATTTTTCTGCGTTAATTATCACTCACAATCTTTCATGCACACCCGTTTTCCCCCTGTCCATTTTACGAATTACTCCGATACACTCATCCATCTCCTTTAACATTACTTCAGCCTCGGTTGCATCTGTAATTACATATCCCGAGGCAAAGTGAGCTTCATTTTCTTCCTCTTTGTCACCGATCATCTCTGCAAAATGCAATGTAAAGCCACATTTAATTTTGCTCCATTACTTTTTTTCAAACTGTCGATGATTTCAATCCGCTTGGCCGGGTTCATGGAAGGTTTCTGGGTCCATCTGAGCTATGTGATTGATTTTCCAAGTCGTAAGCATACCATCCAAAGCTTTTCGGGTTACACTACTCCGAACTCACTTCCGATTCCTCTTTGTTTCTCCTAGTCTCATCTCTTCAACCCTTCTTTGCAAATCTTTCTTTGACAACTGCTCACGCGTGTAGATTCTTTATCAACCCTCGCCATTCTGAGATTGGTCTTAAAATTCGATCAACTCAACCAACTGCTCTTTTCTCGCCCTAGAGTATCCCTTTCAGCTTATGCTCCTTAGCGATACGTCTCAACTGTTTACAGTTTCAGCTAGTGTTGCCAATTTATTTGTCAGACTCCTGTCTTTATTATATCTCATTATTTTTTTTTTATAAATTTATCAATTTTACCCATGGCATTTTCTTGCCTGAAAATTAACCGATACGCTTCCCCTAGCCGAATATTCTGTCAGCAGGTGTTACCCGCTGTAATTTCTTTTTTCACATACCCAGCTAGTTGGTGTAAAGTTCAAAATCAAAATAGTTAAACCCACTCGTCTTGGGCTGTTTCATCCCATGGCTCACCACTTTACACTGTCCCGGGTAATCATTATTTGGCTTAGTTAAACCCACTCGTCTTGGGCTGTTTCATCTCGTGGCTTACCACTTTACACTGTCCCGGGTAATCATAATTTGGCTGACCTCCAATCTCTTTGTTTACCCGACTACAACTTCACACTTTGATCTTTTCCCCGTCCTTTTCGCGGGTTATGAGTTTGCTCGTACCCCACTGCGACTTGTAGTCTTTGACCTTGAGGATCTTGTATTCCTCAACGATCGGCAAGTCCCTCCACTTTAGAGCTTTCCCTGTTTCTTGGTGTGCCGAATTGGAATTGAAATCTTTTCTACATATTGTTCTTGCTCTATGGATCATCTTCTTTTATAGATACCCTTCCGAAAATCCATGCAATCGATCTTGTTCATTTCAAATTTCCCAATTTTTTTGGCTGGTCAAACGACGAAAAAATGTCTTGAAAATCTTCAAAATTGAAAGTGCGGTAGAATTGTCATTTTTGTACTACTAATTTACACGTTGGTTTGAATAAGGTATAGGAACAACGAAATTTGGCACGGAAAAAGCAAATATATCCTTCTGCATGGGTCAGATCATGTAGATCTTCATATATTATTAAATATCCTTTTTTTAAATATCTTTTTGCCTGTTCTGATTTTAAAGTTGAAATTCTCAGTTTACTTAAAATATTTTTCCCCATTCCCCTTCTGTTATTTCTTCCGACTAAAGAGTTTGACTTTCAAGAGTATATTTTATTCTTACAAAACATGCCCTTAAATTTATTTTAAGAATATTTAGATATTGTATTGTTTTAATACAATATATTTCACCTTTTTCCTTAATAAAATCACTAGAATATCCGATGGGAATACATGCTTAAATAAGAGTCCTGAAAGATGGGTTAATTTATTTTATGGAGAGGTTGTGTAAAATTGATATTATTGTCTATGCGGAAATTCTGTATTTCAAACAAACTCAATTCAGTCAGCAGGCAGAAAATTCGATTTTCAGCTATATATAAAAATATATTTTGTTTGACACAGGTACAAAGATTATTATGTTTGCTTTTCTCGTGTCAAATTTCGATGTTGGTACTATAGTTGCTTATCTTCTTGATTCACAGACTGCTCATTGATTGCATATTTTGTTGGATCAGTGGATTTTTTTTATTTTAAATGAAATATTGTCTGAGACATATACAATGTCACCAGTTTAATTTACAACAAATGCAAGACTGCACGCGATGCAACTTTTTTTTAAACTGTTTCGTTTAGAGACATATTGATTGATGCATATTACATCTCGTAAAGCTAAAAATCTGATTAAACAGAAGACATATTTTTAGGTCCCGAGGATTTATTTGAAGCTCACGTGCACTTGAAGTAGATATATATATGTGTAGAAAATTACCACAAGAGCGTTCAAAGACCGAAAGTCGAATTCGAAAAAAAACCCAACAAAAAACCAAACCCAAAAACAAACAAACAAGAACAGATTAAGAAAAAGTGTATCGCGACACATGCTGAAAATTTAAGTAAAGGAGTGAGGAGTCAACCTACCTTAGGGTTGTTGAAACAGTGTTAGCAATGATGAAGCACATTCGCGTTCGTTAGTGTACAGAAAATAAGGTGGTGCTTATATGCACAAGTACAATGCAAATGTATTTCATGAAGTGGCACAATATTACTTAGTAAGTGGTACATTTCCCAAGTATACGGACAAAAACACCTACCAACTCGGACACATAACGACAACTAAACTACTAGGTGGCTTGAATTACTCTGTTCGACGTTTATCATCCACTCAGATTATAATAATTTTATATATCCGTGGTTTTTGTATTCGGAATATAAAAAAGTAATATTTTTAATTCTGATAACATTACGTTATGTCAGTCACAATGTGCCATTTGGCAGTAAACAGCTTAGTCATTTAACAATATAACAATTTTATTTCATATGTTTAATATGAAACTGGAGAATTTATTTGTGTAGAGTAGGGCTATTTCTTTCAGCTCTAAGCATGGTATTTGCCATAGAGATAAAGCAATGTGATATTATTAATTTTTCACAGACAATTACTGTGGAGATATTCCATACAATCATATGAAACCAAACTCCTAATAATTCCATTTTCTGTGGTTCGTGACTACTTATCTTTTTATTCCTTTGTCAATAATTATATTTCAAAAGGTTGCAATTAGTTCTGATAATACGTGTTTGGAAGAAATATTAGCTTTTGATCACGTATAGAAGATATTATAACCTTGATTTACTGTTTGATTGGTTGAAAAGATATGACAATAAATCTCATCTTCATGAAAACCTTTAGTTATGCACAATCATCGCTAAAGCTTAACTCAAGAGGTTGTACTATTAGATGCAATATTGTCAGAAAAATGGCTAACATCAGCAGGAATGAGTCTTTCGGTAATTTACAAATGTTTGACGTATGCACAGAGAACATAGTATGGACTTTTATTCTAGTAGTAATTTGTACTGCAATTGTATGCACCATATGCCAAATTACATTTTCAATCATTGTCGGACTTGAAAAACGAGAAAGTACATCATTACAGCAAACTGTGTTCATCGTGTTGCAATTCGTATTTCTGACTGTGTACTCCGTTTCATTTCTTCTTCAGCAGAGCGGACAGTGCGGATGGCTGAAAATTGGTGACATTTCCTGCAAACTTCTCACATGGACGAAAAACTGGTCATATACTACATGCAACTGTCTGCTTTTATTTTCATGGAATCAACGTTACGACAGTTATATCAAGAACAAACTGTTTTCCTTTCGCCTCTTTCTTCTCTGTGTCGTGTTAATATTTGGGATCGTTACGGTGCCGTATGTAGTGTTCTCCAGAGAAAGAACTTTGCAAGGGGAAATAAACGGAAACACAGTGAAGCTAAGTTTCTGTGAGCTTTCCAGCAGACACGATAAAATAATCGAGATTATCGAATTTATATGTGGAACATTCATTTTGTCTATCTTGATTATCGTAAGGGTTATCAAGGATGTTATCCAAATGATTCCAAAGAATGAGCAAGGAGACGACAGCAAAGAAAATAGAAGATATTCAAAACCACCACCACCTGAGGCAATTTCTTCTGCAAAGGATAAACTCAATAATCGCAGACTTTTGCAATTGAACATTGCAGTTTCGGTTTCGTACCTAATTTTTGTTGTTTCACAGCGATATTTTGACTTCATTTTGTTCTTGTACGAAATCACACAAACCGTTCACACCCTAGGAACCAAGAATATTTCATTACTGACTAACTATAGCTGGCAGATATTAATGTCGTTTTTCGTTATGCTGCCTCTTTTTCACGGTGTTTGCCTTTTATTAGCTTATGCCACGACTAAGGTATATGCCATAAAACTGTTCCGCAGACGAGCATCGCAACCAATAAAGAGAAGACTTCCTATACGGCAACACACAGATACAACTTTCTGTAGAAGTATTGGTGAAGTAAGTGAAATCGGGAGTGAAGATAACAGCGAAGTGGACAATGGAAGCACGGTGCATAAGTAACATTCACAAATCGTTAAGTTTATTTTTGTAGTGAACACTTTTAATTCTGACATTTCAAGGTTCCTGCAGCGAACAAATATGTACCGTCAAAGTATGTTCGAGAATGTTAACACCTTATTCTTTATACTATTTCAAAATTTACTACAGTTTCTGTTGTTGTTTTTTCAATTTGTTTCCATGGAAGTTATATCAATTTATCCTCAAATTCTGACTGTAAACATCTATACAAGGCTATTATTAAGACATCGCTATCCTACGCAGTATCTCGTTGCTTAACACCATAAAATAAGCTACTTACATCGCCTTCATCATTGTTACATTAATTAATTTTTGCCTGTATTATATTATTTCTTCTATTAATGTTTCAGCGAGTATGTATTAAGAGGAATTAGACATACACAACAAAGCAACATCTGCATTGTAGAAAAATTGTAAGCAAGTAAGATAGCTTAATGAACAAAAATCAAAATCACACATCTCACAAGTTGAATAAAAAAATCACACACACGTTATATAATGCCCCATGAAATGATTTCTGTGTGTTTGTGTGTGTATATTTTGCAGCACGGTTGGGTATGTTCAGTGATTTATGAAAAGAGGAATTGTAAAGATATATGACAGACTTCTGTGTCAAACAAAATCCTTCAGTGGGCCATTCAGGATTTGTGATCGCTGCAGGTCCAGCCAATGATTATTTATATACACTTTTGTTTAATTCAGTTCATTGGTTGTAGAAATTACACTGAAACAAATTCCTAATAGATTATGTTTTATGATGGAAGCAATTTTGGGCCATCCAATGACCAGTCGTGTAGTTTGGGTTAAAAGGGTTTAGTGGTCTTGGTGACGAATTTGAACAAACATGTATTTCAAATGTATTCCCACGTTATACTATGGTCTCCTGTTATGGCCATCTCAGAATGTCTGTTAGCATGAAACATTCACAAACAGCCTCGTTTCAGTGAGCAGTGATTTCTGGACCATTAATATTTTAATGACTCCTCTAATGAACTATGTTCTTCTCTATTGATCGTCTGGAGCGAAAAACAAAAATAGGTATAGGATAATTTATTGAATCATTTCTGTACAATTTGGGTTCACATGGCCATTAGTTTTTGAGAACATTTTTAAAAAATGTTTTCCATAGAATTCTGTGTAAAACTATACTTTGTGGTGATGGCAAGCTGGTTTCTGACAAGATATTTGAAATTTCAGTCAGCCAAAAAACATAACTGGACATAGCGGCCATGTTGAAACCGCTGAATATAAAAATCTGAATTCCTTCTATACGAGTTTACGAACACAAGAAAGCAACATTCACATGTACGTTTTTGCTATTTACAAGCCAATGTGAGAACCAAATGAACGCATTGGTATGCTTCAATACGGTACAACGTCTAAAAAAATAAATAAACTAAAAAAAACTCTGTTTCTGTTCCTTTAAATAATAGAAATACGTCTAGCATTTCATTATTATCCATCTAAATTTGACGAAAATTTGCGTGTTCAACTGTTT
>JAOXYJ010834632.1:0-13187 GCA_028566555.1 Lithophaga nigra | reverse complement strand
ATTATTCATGGGATACCAATTTTCGTGGATTTCGTGAGAACAGGCAAACCACGAATTTAAGTATCCAACGAATTGTAAATAATCAGTTAACTTGTTAGTTAGAAATGGCAAAACCACGAAATTAAGTACCCTCGAAACCTTATATCTTTCTACAACCATGAATATTGGTACCCACGAAAATAAATGAATCCACAGTAATTGGACTTACTTCATTGAGTCGGCTGGGTATATTGATCCATAAATTCTTTCAATATAACCTTTATAACTGCAATGTAATTTAATTTCAGTGTATATGTTATGAACTATTTTGGGGTAGTTTGTAATTATAAATGTGGTGTATTGTTACATCATAAAGTAATTTGTGTAGCGTAGGTGTAGCTGACAGTGGATATATTGCAGTTGACAGGAAATGCATATAGTGGGAAAAGATCAGCCGCTCCTGAAGTCTTATTTTCAGTCGTGAAATCTTTTTTCAGATAATCCGTGACAAGAAGTCCTAAACTATTTAGTTAATTTAAAATTTAATCCTACATGTAAATGCAATAAATTTACTCTTAAAACCAATCTGGTCTTTATAGCATTACGAAATACCTGACTGGCCAGTTGTAAAGCTGTTGAAGTGAAAGTTGCTCCTTTTCCATCTTTGATATTCCGTATTTTAGACAAAATAGAAGATTTATTATGTTCCTTAAAATCAAACATTAGTTCAGGTTTGAAATTGTAGGTTAAAACGGCGACTTGAAATTCATTTATGCTCAGAGTTAACTTGTTGACAATGCTATATAGTAACTGTACGTTAGTATTGGTTTGGTTTACTTCACTTGATGATGTATCCACTATGAATAGTAAATCTGTTAGTTCCGGTCGATTGCACTCACTAGGTGTCGTTGAAAATGAGAAACAATTGTCTACAAAATATATTGATTGATTGATTGATTGATTGAAATATCATTTCCATTCGTTTTCATCTATTTTGTGGAATCCATCAATACACTATTATAAAACAGCTATAAGCTCACCTGGTTATAACCTGACCAATTGTAAGAAACTGAAATGTTACTTTGAATTTTGATCTGCGCAAATAGTTTCAATGAAATTGCTTTAGTTCTTTCCATAAAGACCCTTTTAGTGCAATTTCCACTGAGGTAATTCCCTATAGGGTCTAATGCTAAACTGTGTTCCTCGGTGGAGGCCATCTTGGATTTCTGATTGGTAAAACAAACATTAACTTTAGAGAGAATGATCAAAGGAACATTTCTGCAATGAAAAATTTTCATTGACATTTATGGTTTATGATAAGAAGACCTTTGAAACATTTCCCAATAAAGTCCAGAAAAGACCTTTGCAGTTATTCCCTATAGGGTCCAATGTTAAAGTATGTTCCTCGTTGGTGGCCATCTTGGATATTCCGATCGTAAAAACAAACATCAGTTTTCTAGAGGACTATCCAAGGAACATTTCTGCAATACTGTAAACGTGGATATTTTCGCAGGGTGTTATTTGACGATTTTTGGATATAAACTTTTCGCGTGGGGGTTAAATTCGCGGATCAACTGTTTGTCTAATAAATATTTTGGCGTCAATTGCGTCTTTGAAACTCGATAAATAGTTAGAGTTATCTTTCTCGTCCCGAATAAATGAAAGAGAATATTTCTGCAATACTATTAAAATATTATCATTGACACCAATGGTTTCTAACGAGAAGACTTTTGAAGATATTCCCCAAGGGCGTAATGTGAAACTTTATTCCTCGGTGGTGGCCATCTTGAATTTCAGCAGAAAAAAAAACGTCAAAAACTTTTTTGTAGAGGACCATCCAAGGAACATTTCAGCAATGAAATATTTTCAATGACGTATATGTTTTCTGAGACCTTTATATTCCCCATATGGTTCAATGTTAACTATGTTCCTCGGTAGTCGCCTTCTTGCAAAAAAAAAAACATCAATTTTTAGAGAACCATCGAAAGAATATTTCTACGATGAAACATTTTCATTGACAACTGTGGTGCCTGAGAAGAAGACTTTTGAGATTATTTCCCATAGGGGCCAATTTTAAACTTTCTTCCTTGATCGTGGATCATCTTGGATTTCGGATTGGTATAAAAAAACATAGAGTTTGTAGAGAACAAGCCAAGGAACATTCCTACAAAGTTATGGTTTAATTAGTTGCATGGTTACTTACAAGAAGATCTTTGAAAATTCAGCCAATCAGAACATATTTTTTGGCCTGGCAGCCATACTGACTTTCTGATCGCCACGAAAAACCTTAAATATGTAAACGTTTCTTCGAGAAACTTTCCTAGTAAGTTTACTTCAAGTCTGTTCAGTGATTTCAGAGAAGAAGACTGAAATGTGAAAAAGCTAACGACGACGGGCCAAGTGATGGCATTAGCTCACATGGTCTTTCGGACCCGAAGGAGCAGGTGAGCTAAAATGTAAACATTTTAATGGTGGATATGGCCGGAATTCCCGTCCAGTAACTACTAAATCAGTCGAACAAGGAGAGATCCGCGAGAATGCACCTTACGCAGGTAACAGTGTTCACATATTTCAATGATATAAGCTCTTTCTATTTATGTCACAATGCACGATATAAGACAAATATTGTTGACAGACTTTAATCAGATGTCGCGTGATCGCAGAAAGCCTCGATCCGGTCATACCACGCTAAAGAACTGTTTACATATCTCGTTAATTGTATTTTCCGATAACCCTTACACCAGTTGAATTGTCCGACATGTCTTCTTATCGCAGTTGCAAAAAAAATTTCTTTACCCGTATAAGCAGATCATTCCATTATAATGGGTATCTTTATATTATTAACAATAAGAAGGTAATAATAATGAACCAATCTTCATGAAACTTCATGGAAATACTCATCGGTACGTTAAAATGTGCATTCAGTGTTTAAAAAATTCAAAATGAATTGCTATGGTAAACGAACCAAAAACATTTTTTTTAATTTATTAATACGATCGCATTTGTACCATACTTCAATGAAATCTTCTTTGGTGCGTGTAAATGTGCATTCAGTGTGTTTAGAAAAATCAAAATGAAAGCTATTGTCACGGAAACCGAACTGAAAACATGATATTTTCAAAGCCTCAGTTCCCGGATTATAATGATCCAGTCTTTATGAATATTCTTTGAAATGTGCATACAGCGTTTGAAAAACTTTAAGTGGCCATCGTTGCTATGGAAACTGAAAACTATTGTTGAAAAGGCCTCAATTTTCAGATAATAATCATCAATCCTAATAAACCTAAAAAATATATAAGTTTATCAATATATGTATTCAGTGTTTGCTATGTTCAAAATGGCCAACCTTGCCATGGAAACGAAAACATGTCATTATTGAAAACGCCTCAATTTTTGGATAATAATGACTTATTCTTTATGAAACCTCCTTATAATATTCTTTGTATGCCAAAATGTACATTCAGTGTTTAAAAAGTCAAAATGAACACTATTGCTACAGAAATTGAAAAGGTGATTATTTTAAATGCTTCAATTCTTGGTAAACACGCATTCAAATTTAATGAAACTTCATAGGAATAATCTTATGTTAAGATTATCATTGAAATCAAAGAAACATATGATTAGAGGAATTTCAAAATTAATTTAACTTTATTGGGGTATTTCTTGATATACCAAGATGTGCACTTTAATGTTTGAAACCTTCAAAATAGCTGCTCTTGCCATGGAAACCAAAAACATGTTATGTTTGAAATGCCTCAGTTCTACAAAACTACAAATAAACTTTATCCAACCTCACAGGAATATTATTTACTATGTTCAGATATGCATTCTGTGTTTTAGAATAGTTGTTCAAAGAAATACGTAGTTTTTAGCTCACCAGGTCCGAAGGGCCATTTAAGCTATTGTCATCCTTTTGCATCGTGCGTTTCGTCGTTCGTATGTTAACTTTCAATTGTCTCATCTGGAACCAATTGGCAGCAATCGTCATTGGGTGATTCTCTAGTAGATTTGTCCATATAGTACCGAACAAGAATTCACCAAGGGAAAAATGCATTCTATATGGCTGAAATTCCAAAGATCTATTGTCAAAAACTACCGAGCTGATGGAATTGGTTTGTGGTGTGAATGATCCTTTGGCGGTTTTCTTCCAAAATTGTTCCTGCGGTGCCAGTGTGAAATCCAACATGGCTGCCACCGTGGGACAAAGATAAACATCAGTCCATAGGAAATTCGCTAGAAGATCTTTTTAATGGAAAGAACTAGGACAATTGAAGTGAAACATATCCATGAATGATCATTGGATTGTCTAAACCAAAACTTTTTTTCGCCTATCCAAAATCCAAGATGGTTGGTACAGTTTTCTTATTGGATCGTGTGGAAAATACCTTTAGACATTATCTACTCAGAAAAATATCAATAAAAATGTTACTTTGCAGAAATGCCCCTCTGATGGTCATTTACAAAGCAGTTTTTTATTGATCTGAAATTCAAGATGAGCACCACAAAAAAATATATAGTTTTTAGCAGTGGACCCAATGGGAAATACGGCCAAAATTCTTCTCAGAAACTGCAGTTGTCAGTGAAAATGTTTCTTTGTAGTAATGTTCCTCGGAAGGTCGTCTACAAAGTTGATGTTTTTAGCCAATCCAAAATCAAAGATGGCAACCACCAAGGTATTAAGTTTAACATTGGACCCAATTCGTTACCAGGTGAGCGATACGGGCTCAGGTAAGCATCTGAGCTCTAGCTGTATATATCTTGTATATCAGTAATTTCATTTGGGAGACTTTATGTAATCCATCAGTTCCAGTTGATAGTTTACATGAAATCAACACTTTTGATGTGGTTATTACTTATCAGCCCAAGAAATGCGGTATTCACCGAGGCCTTGCCTAGGTGGATATCTCATTTCGGGGTTGACAAATTCTTGTAATAACCGATATCAAAACTTTATAAGTGTTTTATTATATGATTTTACAATTCAATCGCTTGTACTACTTTTTAAATAGAGTTTTTACATATTTTTTCTCTGTTTATTGATCGATGCTTACAATAATAAATTTAAAAGGAATATCAAAATCGTTTTAAAATAATTGTTTAAATATTTGATATGTAACATTTTATATTACGATCAAAATATTAACCAAAATGTTAATTGATCCCTCATTACTACATTTTCTATATTTTCACTGGTGGAAAGCCTTTGGAATGTTATGTTAACCTCGCGTGCAGAAGTGCGCGGTGAATATAACGTTATGTCATGTAACGTATCTAAGGCTATTAGGCAATTGAAATGAAGCATAGTCATATATTAATGCTTTCTACTTGCTGCTTACCGTGGTAACAACAGCCATTTTGACAGCATATGACACTTATTGCTTCTCTACATAATTTAAATGACATGAATTTTATTACCTTCGGATAAGAAAAGTACTTTTTTCAAAAATGCGAAAAGGTTGTGAGCCAGCAGCCTTGACTACTCGGCCACCTAGGCCCCAGCAGAATAATTTAAAATATTGGTAAAATAGTGATAAGCTCAGTGAAGAAAAAGTGGGACACCTGGTAAAGATTTTAAATTTTACCGTTGACTGATAGTTAATACCTTGTTGATGTTACCTGATAGGTGATACCCTCTTACCGTTACCTTATAGGTAATACCTTGTTATCGTCAACTGATAGATAATATCTTGTTATTGTTACCTAATGGGTAACACCTTGTTACCGTTACCTGATAGGTAATACCTTGTTACTGTAACCTGATGGGTAATTTCTTGTTACTGTTACCTGATGGGAAATGCCTTGTTACCGGATAGTTAATACCTTGTTACTGTTACCTGGTGGGTCATTCTTTGTCACTGCTACCTGATGGGTAATATCTTGTTACCGTTACCTGATAGGTAATACCTTGTTACTGTTACCTGATAGTTAATTCCTTGTTACTGTTACCTTATGTGTAATATCTTCCTACCGTTACCTGATAGTTAATACCTTGTAACTGTTACCTGATACGTAATACCTTGTTACCGGTACCTGATGGGTAATACCTTGTTACCGTTACTCGAGAGATAATACCTTGTTACTGTTACCTGATAGGTAATACCTTGTAACCATTACCTGATGGCCAATACCTTGTTATCGTCACCTGATAGCTAATCTTTTACTGTTACCTGATAGGTAATATACAGTTATGTTGACTTCTCCAGTATCACACAGCATTCTTTCCTGACCAGCTCCCCACCAACCACCGATATATACAAGGTGGCCAGTACCTCCATCGGGTCGCCACAGGTAAACTTGCTCTTTTGTATAAATATACACAAGGCCGCCAAAGTGTGAATAGCCTAGTGCTGTAGATGATCCAACAGCATTAAATAACATATCGCTTCCACTTGAACTGGACACAAGAACCTATGGTGCATTAAAATTTAATATTACCAGCTAAATTCTGTCTTCATAATTCTTCTCTTTCCTCTATCGGATATTTATTTTATGGACTAAAAACTTTCCAAAACATTAAAATAAAATGGAAATCTATATGCCATCATCAAAAACTTTATTTCTTGTAATTTTTTTTTTTTTTTTTTTTTTTTTTTTTCGTCGTGGCCACTGCAATTTCTATGTTAGATAGATGTTTGTATCTTCTTGTTCAAGATGAATTTCATAGGTGAGGTAGAAAGTCTGTTGTCGTCAGTATGTGGTGATTTATATTTTAAGAAACGTAATTATTATTTTTTTTTTATTCCCTGAAATGGAGACGTTCGTCCTTTAATACGTATACTCTAAATCAACTTTTATTTGCAAACGATTAATTATTGCAGGATTATGAGTACCAAGATTTCTTGATAATAAAGTCATTGCGGAATTGCTTTATTAACATAAATAATAAACTTTTTGTTTGAGATGACAGTGGTAAAGCAATAACTGGTAAAAATAATCATAGTTCAACATAAAAAGAAAACATTTCTGTCTCTAAATCATACTTCATAAATGCCTTACTACTTAAACGTGCCTTAATCTACGTTCATCTAGGCTAGTATTGACTGATTCCGGTTCAGTTATTATATTACTCTGGTCTTTCTTCGAAACATAAACCAAAATGTGGTATTAGGAAATCATGGGAAAGGGCTATAACTCATTTGGCTGGATTTTTTTGTTAGTCATTGTCCAATACCATCTATATTCTCACTTACCTGTACGGATAAAAAATAATTGGAGAAATCATATCTCCTAGGAAATGATATAGCGTTTTCATGAATAATGCCTTTTCCCATAGGAAATGATTGCTGAAAAACGGTTTGTGAGCTTTCTATGTTCCAAGCCAAAATTATAACATCTGCTCTATAGTACCATTTTCCTAAATTCCATCCGTCGGCAGCTCCAAAAATTCCACAACCTTCACATACTGTAAATATATCATTTGATTACTGTGGATTCATTATTATTCGTCGTGGGGACAGGCAAACCACGAAATCAAATATTCTACGAAATACACATTTTTGATTACTTTGTTAAGAGAAAACAATAAAACCACGAAATGAAGTATCCTCGAAACTTCATTTTTTCTAGAACAACAAAAATTGGTACCCACGAAAATAAATGAATCCATAGTATATTTTTAAAATGTCTCTTTTTTCCTATATGCTATTCATGCAGCTACGGTTCCTTGGCAAAAACGGAAACCATATGTAAAACGTGACAACTTTCAAGGGTCAGTGACTAATAAAGTAAAGCCATGAATGACTTGTGTAGAGTATCATAAGAAAGACCAACAGTTCTACTTTAAATATATGCCAACGGCTTAGTTCTTATTGGTAAGTCTAAAAGTATGCCGTCACAAAATAAAGCATTTTTGGGGTGCAAAAATGACAATTTGAAAAAAATTGTCAAATTTTACCGACAAATTCAACTTTGAGTGCATTTCCGCTAGGTATGCTAAATATTAGGTAAACATAGTGAATTGAGAATTAAAGAAGGGAATAAAGGCTATTGACAAATGGATCTCCATAAGGAGAAAGCACTGTTTTTTAAACAACATTCTAACTTTGAACAAAAGTCGCCGTCTGAAAAACAGAGAAATCCGGTGTCTGGGTCCAAATCCACTTTGCACAAGCGCAATCGGACTAAACTTAAACTTGTTAAACAGTTGTATATCCATGCTACCAAAATTAATACCATTATTAAGTCTATGCATTACAGTTCATGGAACAGGCTAGATACTTCTCAAAACAACTTCCGATTAATTGTTACAATTTGTGCTTTGTTTCGACTGCAGAAAATCAACGTCTCCCTTTAGACCCTCATTCAGGGGATAACCTTCAATATTTCACAGTATCGCGGTTTTTTATGCAAGACACATTATTTAAAAGCATCTATGTCAAATATTAGCTCAAAGTAATGAAAGAGTCGGCCTATGTGTTAAAAACATGGACGATTCCAAAATTTTTGTTTAATTGGCAATTTACTTCCTTGTTCACTTTCGGACTACAAAATGTCCGTAAATGGGTCATTACGTCTACATGAATGCAGAAATATTATAAAACTGCACTGATTGCACAAGAGCAACATGTACTGCTGAAAACCCAACAATTATTTTTTTGCTATTTTTTTTGTAAGTCCTAAAGGTCAAGCAACTAGCATATGAAAGTCGATTTCTCCCATAGACTTACAATAGGTGACGTAATACTTGACCTTCTGGACCACAGTCACTTGACTTTTTCCCGCGCTTTCTTTATTTTTGCTCTGTTTAGTCATAGCTCTGTTGAATAAACCTGAAGCAACATGAGCAAGTCACTAGTTTTGTACTACAGAATGAGTTGTGGATATCGACGGAAAGAGATGACTTTTCGCTATACAATCTCAAATTGTGGGTTTTTTATCGTTGTTGCCATGGAGACTGAACACAGCAGATGATTTCTAAGCCTTATTTAGCACTTTACACATCGTGAATATGACTTTGATACACATATGAATATCTTGTGTCAACAGATTAAAAATCGCTTGAACATCCTAATAGGCTGTTTAGGCCATTATAGTTCTTTGGCGAAAACGGAAAACCCTATGTAAAATGTGACAACTTCAAAGGGTCAGTGACTAATGAAGTAAAACCATGAATCACTAGTGTAGAGTATAGGAAAGACCTACATTTCTATTTTGAAAATCTGCAAACGGCTTAGTTTTAATGTGAAAGTACTCTAAGCTATGACGTCACAAAATGAGGTACTTTTTGGGAGCAAAAATGACAATTTTAAAACGTTTGTCAAATTTTACCGACAAATTCAACTTTGATTGCATTTCCGCTAGCTATGCTAAATAGGTAAACATATTGAATTTAGAATTCAAGAAGGGAATAAAGGCTATTGACAAATGGATCTCCAAAAGGAGAAAGCACTGTTTTTTAAACAACATTCTAACTTTGAACAATCCGGTGCCCGGGTCCAAATCCGCTTAGCACATGCGAAATCGGACTAAAATTGAACTTGGTAAAAGATGTATATCCATGCTACCAATATTAATACCATTATTAAGTCTATACATTACAGTTCATGGAACAGGCTAGACACTTCTCAAAACAACTTCCGACTGTTACAATTTGTGCTGTGTTTCGACTGCAGAAAATCAACATCTCCCTTTAGACCCTCATTCTAGAGATAACCTTCAGTATTTCACTGTATCGTGGTTTTTGCTGCAAGACACACTATTTCAAAGAATCTATTGGCCCCAAATAATGAAAGAGTGTTAAAAATGTGGACGGTTCCAAAAATTTTTGTTTAATTGGCAATTTTCTTCGTTGTTCACTTTCAGGATAAAAAATTGTCGTAAAATGGTCAAAATTTGCAGAAATAGTATAAAACTGCACTTATTTCACAAGAGAACATATACCGAAAAAAATCCAGCAAACACTTTTTTTAAATTTTTATAAGTCCAAAAGGTCAGCAATTAGCATAGACTTACAATGGGTGATGTAATACTTGACCTCCTGGGCCCCAATCACGTGACTTTTTTCTGCTCTTTGTCCATTTTGGCCCTGTTTAGCCATAGCTCTGCTGAATAAACCTTAAACAAGTCACTAGTTTTGTACTTCAGCACGAGTTGTATCGACGGAAGGAGGCGACTTTTCGCCATAAAATCTCAAAATTTTGATTTTTTATCGCTGTTGCCATGAAGACTGAATACTGCAGTGGATTAATATGACTTTGATACACATATAAATATCTTTTGTCAACAGCTTAAAAATCGCTTGAACACCCTATATATATTTTACAGGATACAATAATTATGGCCAGATAGTTTTTGAGTAGAACAATACATCAAAATAAAGTATTAACAAAATACCGAACTCCAAGGCATATTCAAAAGGGAAGTCCATCAAAAACGACAAAACCGAGAAAAAACGCTCGACCATCTCAGCAAACGGAACGAGTGGAAAACAACTGTCATATTCCTGACTTGATACAGGCATTTTCCGAAGAAAATGTCAAGGATATTGGCATAACAAAATGGTCATTTTGGAAAGTGTTGCCATTATACAGTTTTGGGTCACGTTTCAAAGGGCTTATTGACTGATTTGTGTTTCAATAGGAGGTCAATAATTGTTTTATTAATTTTCACTATCAATAAATATTTTTTTTAATTATGAAAATTTGCAAGCTCAGTGTTTATAGTTACCTAATTTTTAATGAAACCAAGAGAACAAGGGTTGTTACAGGATTACAGTTGTCTCCCGCTGACGCCATAATATGTAAATATATCTCTGTTTCTATACTTTTCCACCAATTAGAGCAATAAACCTTTTCAAGATTAGTTCTATTTGCCCACAAGGCGAAACGTCATAGACGAAATTTACTGTGACATAAAAGTTTTCTAGGACATTCGGTATGGCAATTTTGACGTCACAGTTAACTTTTGTCTATGACGTATCGTCTGGGAGCAAAATACAAGATGGCGACCACTAACCTTGAAAAGATTTATTTAACAACAACAAAAAATTAATAAACCTTTTCAAGCTTAATGGTCAAGGTTTATTTATTGTATCAGCGCGTAGTAAGATCTTTTTTTAACATAGTGCTTGTTGCGGTCACATTGTGATCTTTTTTAAATGTACTGGTTAATTGTCTTGCATCCTCTCTTATTTATGTAACTATATTTTGATTCAAAAAGCGTACATAAAGCTGGAAAACACAGAGGCTATCACCGCCAAGTATTTGATCATCCTCCAACATGTCCGACATTTTTAAAATTCTAAAATTAATCTTGCAAGTTGTTCATTATACATTTGCCTACTTGATGAGCTCCACAGTGTTCATTACAAACTTGCCTACCTTGTAAGCTCCATAATCGTACGATTTGGTCATTATAGCCAAATACTGTGCCAAACAAATCAAGACTGTAGGAATTTGTTCTGTCTGAATTCATAACAGCACCTACAAAACGAAAATTCGATTGGGTATTTGATTGGATCAGACTTAAAAATTCGTAGTAAAAGTTGTAAAAATTGAATTTGGTCCTTTTCCATATTTTTCCGTATTTCGGAACAAAAATCTGTAAATTTCTGGGTAAAAAGCAATGCCTGTATACTTTTTCGTTGTATGTGGGCCCAATGAAAACGTAGAAAATGAATGTCAGGTTTACGTTTTATGTATTTTATTAATGAATAGTGCATTTTTTTTTGTCTGTGTTAATGTCAAAATCCATGGCAAATAATGCGGTAAAAGTGATTTTTAACCTTTTTGTCTGTTGCGGCATTTCAAAACAACAATCATAGTACCTATAAAAAATAAACGCGTATGCCTTTTATGTTCACTTACGTGAACGCGTAACAATTAACAAAAGTTCGTACATATGAAGTACCACAAAAGCTAGTGAAACCAGGTGCTGCGAAGGATAAGCATATCCTACTCTACACCTGACACCCGTCCTTGCTCTGGAACAAGAAGATTATAACAGTAAAACATGTCTTCAACAAGCTGCAAGTGATTTCTACAGTTAGTGCTTTCGATGTGGTGATGATTTCTGGTATTCTTGTTTGAGCAACCCTCCTGTTACGAGTATTCTTTTTTCTATGAAGTCTTTAGAACTTAACATGCAACAGAATAGCGCATCCACTCCATAAGCAGGTGAGAATGGTAAAGTGCTCCGAATCCAATGTGATATATATAAACCATAAGCAGGTGAGACTGGTATATTGCTCCGAATCCACTGTGATATGTATACGTCATAAGCAGGTGAGACTGGTATATTGCTCCACATCCACTGTGATTGCATACACCATAAGCAGGTGAATGGTATATTGCTCCACATCCACTGTGATCTGTATACACCATAAGCAGGTGAGACTGAATCCACTGTGATATGTATACACCATACGCAGGTGAGATTGGTACATTGTTCCGCATCCACTGTGATATATATTCACCATAATCAGGTGAGACTGGTATATTGCTCCCCATTCACTGTGATATGTATTGACCATAAGCAGGTGAAATTGGTATATTGCTCCGCTGTGATATGTATACACCATAAGCAGGTGAGACTGGTACATTGTATATTGCTCCACATCCACTGTGATATGTATTCACCATCGGCAGGTGAGACTGGTATATTGCTTCGCATCTACTGTGATATGTATTCACCGTAAGCAGGTGAGATTGGTTACGGTATATTTCTCCTCTAACATAAAAGTCTATAATGGGAAGACTATAATCATTATATCTTTAATAAGTCTCATAACTCAGTTCTAGTCAATCTCAAGGACATAAGCCCAGGTAAGCGGATTTCCTGGTGTCTAATGTCTTTAATATAAAGCCCGCTATGGTATCTGACGTCCTTAGTTAACTGGAATTTACCTAGTCATAGCTAAAGCGGCAGACAAAATGGCGAGTTTATCACATTTGTTAACAATGTGGCAGAAATATGGCTAAAAAATGCATTTCTTCTATATTCTGCTATGTTTTGAACAAAAAAGGCAGGAAAAAATTTTAGTTCTGTCATATACGACAGGTTTTATGCAGTTTGGTATTTGTATCACTATATATATTGTACAATGTAAGTAAATGAATAAAAGTACAAGGAAGCGTAGTATACCGAAATTCCGGATTCATAAATTCGTTTGGAATACACAATATCGAGAAACAGTTGGACGTGATCGCATGAACTCCATGAGGAGTGAGACCGGGTGCGTCGACAGGGTAAGCGTCTCCTGCTATGCATGC
>JAOXYJ010834522.1:0-13188 GCA_028566555.1 Lithophaga nigra | reverse complement strand
TTGTCGAAATGCGCATATTGTGCACTAAAATTGGTATCATAGATTATGATTTCAACAACTTTCACAAATTTCTCTCTATAGGTTGTACTATGGTAAAACATTTCCCCCTCCTTAACTGCCATATAAATTAGCTTTTTTAAAACCCTGTACCATTTTCACCTTTTAAAATTTGAAGCCTCAGTATTTTCTTGATAAAATAGAAAGTTGCCAGATATTTTTACATCTCTCAAAATATATTGTCGTGCGGCATTTTTTTGGACTTTCATGTGGCCTTGTTTACAAACACTGCAGGACCGCGCTAAATTTTTCCTACATTTTTTATAGCTACCCCAAGTTCTTTATCTCCTGTCAATTACTCATTTCATATCTCATCTACCCTAATGTTACTTTTTTTCACACCTGCTAACATGCAGCTTTTCCAAAAAACAATTTACTTCATTATCTGCCAATCCAGCGACACAGCAGGATTTAAAGTGAAAATGAAGGTGCTGTTTGGTTATTTACAAAAGTACAACCTAATATGCTATACTTACAGTGATTTCCTTCCGGTTCCGGTGACTAAGGACAGCATATTGAAGTCAACGCTAAAATGATGAGTGTATGTAGATGACAACACAAAAACTCAGGTAGTGTCAGTAAATAAATTATATTTGGAATTGACCATTACAAAAATATGGAAAGAATAATTAAAAACATTGTTTTATGATAAATCTATCACTAAAATTCCTCCTTTATTATTTCTCACGTTCATTCTTAATTAGGCGTATGTAGTAAGACATCAAACTTTATTAAGACGCGTTTAAGAACAGAAAAAGTACATACGCAGCTTGGAGTATGTTGCACAGAAAAAAATGGCTTCAGTGTTAAATATTACGTTCCCGGTCTGTAACCATGCGAGTCTCTGTGGTTAAGGCCGTTGCTTCATAACTACAAGCCTAACACTGCTGTTGTTTCTGTCTTGCTTCTTTTCCGGACATGTAACCTAAGCCGGACAACTGTCCGAACCAAATCTGTTAGGCCTCGTTAAAGCTTAAAAAGTCAAGGATAAACCTAACGACCATGAGAACTGTAACCATGCTTAGACTCTATATTACGATTCTTTATTTTAATTTCATTTTAAGGTCATGACCTTTAATGCATTGAAGATCTAAAAAAAAAAGGGTTTATTTCTGAAACGGATGTGACTTCTTTGGCTTGTGTAAATAGACTTATCGTTAGGGTTGTTTAATAAGAACTAATACTTTTTTCTGCAGCAAATGTTGCTTGTTACATTGTAGGTCTTCCCATCGCTTGCGATATTGGGAGACCTTTTGTTTTGGTCTGATTTTTGTTAGCTCTTCCCATCGCTTGCGATGTGGGATGACCTCTTGCTTTTGTTCTGATTTGTTGTTATTATTATTATTATTCCGCTTAGCTTTGGTCACGTGCGGTATGGTAAGTACACAAATTATTTATTTGAAAGTTGATACGATGTATTGGACATATAAAGGGCTTCGTTTTGTTAGCCCTGTCGAACCCTATTCACATCGCTATAGGAGTAATCAACCCAATTACAAAAAATAAAGTGGTTCGGTGTGAAGGAAAGACAAAAGACATCAATACGAAACTTGGTTTATATATTGTTTCTTGTATCTGGGGGCAACTTTCACTAATTATGTAGAAATACGTCAGCTGACATTTTATAAGAGTTATTGCCCTTTGAATGATTTTCTATTTTGGTATATAATACTATTAATACCACTGCTGGTGGACCTTAGGTACCCGATGATACCATCAGCCCAGTTGCTAGTATTTCATTACTGGCATGAAATTGATACATGTACATGTAATTTTAAATTTATCCTAAACGACATCACACGAGAAGTCACGAGACTTGCCCATTTATATCATTCTTCGAGCTGCAGTCGACCAGGACAGACCTTCCTCTGTCCTCCCTTACGTGTCCTTATTACCTCGTGCAGAAAGCGACTTGGTTTTCGCGCTCTCAAATTTACATCGGTGTTATAGAAAGACAGTTGCTGTAAGTATATATTTTTAATTATTTTTGAATTAATTGGTTTAATTTTATAGGATGGTGTCGTCCTAGGAATTTTTAATAGTTATTTGAACGGATGGTGTCGTCCGCTGGAAATTTGTGAATATTTTGTAACGGATGGTGTCGTCCGTTGGAAATTTGTGAATATTTTGTAACGGATGGTGCCGTCCGTTGGAAATTTGTGAATATTTTGTAACGGATGGTGCCGTCCGTTGGAAATTTATGAATATTTGTAACGGATGGTGTCGTCCGTTGGAAATTTTAATATATTTTGAAACGGATGGTGTCGTCCGCTAGTAATTCAAGTTATGAATATTTGTAACGGATGGTGCCGTGCGTTGAAATCTTTTATTATTTTGTTTTTGAGCGATTGGTGCCACCCGTTTTGACCTTGTGTGTATATAGATATTTATTTGTTAGGCGGTTTTGAATATATTTGAACAGATAGCGTCGTCCGTTGGACCGTTTTTTCATTTGTAATTGAATGGATTGTTTGAATTTTAAGGGGGATGTTATATTTGAGGAGACGGTCCATCGGAATTTTTGTAAGTGTATGAAATCACAAGATTTGGATATTGCACTATTGAATTTCTTTCTTTCTGGACTTTTGTTGTAATTTGTCTCATGCTTTTAGAAAGTAAATTGGAATTACAAATGTTGAAGTTTATTGTTTTATATCTGTATATTTTATTCGCACGCTTTGTCTACATTTTGCATTTTGTTAATTTTTTAACATTTTTATGTTGATTAGTTTCCGCGTTAAACGCATGATGTGCACGTGCTCTTGTGTATTAGATTATTCAATTAACTTCGACATTTAAACATGTACTTGTTACGCCTGGTTGGTTTGCTGGTATTTATAGATAATCCTATACTGGTTAACGCGAGTGGTCAGGATTTTTAATTAACATCCTTTTACAATTTTTTCATATACAATTTCGATAGTAATGGTATGTTCTTAAAATTTATTTTAGATGACAGAATCTTACCTTGTCTTGAAGCCTAGGCATTCACTTGTCGGGAAAGGCCTTCTGCCAATGATTCTTGAAGTTAAATCTAGAGAAGACGATATTCCGGTTGGTGATTTGGCCAGATTGAAAAAGGATCACCCGTTACAAAATTACTCGTTAGATGAGCTGACAGTTGAGTTTAGAAAGTTAAGGAGAGGCCCTGAAGGACGTACTTCTTTTAGCTGGGAAAGATGTAAATTTGGAGAATGGATTGCAGATTCTACACCATGCCATATTATTTGCTAATCTGATTGGGGGCCCGAAAAGCTCGACTTTGACCACCTCTGATCCAGGTTTGTGTTTTGTAGTGAATTTGTTTTTGTTAAATGTGTTTACTTAAAACATATTAATTTTATACCCCCGCGACGAAATGCCAAAAAGGGCATATAGATTTTATTTTATGATCGTCAGTCCGTTCTGGAAGTTTTGGTCGCACTTTTCTCAGCTAATTTGCAGCGGTTTGGTTTGATTTTTGTATGTTCATTTGTCTTGATGGATTGTACACGTACAGTACGTTGTAAGCACTTAACAGACTTGAAGACCCCCCTGTTTTTCCTGTTGCTATTGGGGGGCATCCGTGCCCTTGGACACATTTCTATTATATTTTATTAAAAAAATATATATATACTTTAGATATGATTGCTGTTTAAACTCATCCTTTTTTAATAGGATGTATTGTTTTGGCCTATCTTATTATTTATTACACCGTTGAAGTCCGTATATAGGCAGAGACTGTTAATATACGTGTAGGGCATTCTAATTTGTTAATTTGCTTTAGTATGAGTACTGTAGCGTGTTACTTTTATTAAGCGGACTAAAGCAACTGTCATTTTATATAATAGGTGGTTAATGAATTTTTGTTACTAGTGCAGTTTGCTCATTTGCTAGATTTTCTGTACATACACGTCGTATTAATTTTTGTATTGTGGACCTTTACAGGCCCATCGACATCAGTATCGACGAGCAGAAGTACTACGCTTACAAAAGATCAAGGATCTTCTGGCACGAACACGAGCAGAGGTGCTACACAAACCAGTCAAGGGACTTCTGGTATAACTAGTTCGGTTAGTAGCAGTAATACTGATATCGAGGGAAGGCTTCAGATAATAGAGACTAATTTTGACAATTTAAAAAATGTTGAAGTAGTAGAGAAAGTAACAGAGGCTCTGAAGAGCGTGAGAGCTTTGGCAAGTAGGCCAAAGTTGACATCACAGAGTGTTTTGATTGCTGCATTGGAATATTTAGTGGAATGCGCTCATAAAGCTAATCATCCGGACACCGAGTTTTATAGTAAGGCTTTGCAAGCTTGCAGGCAATTTGAGAATCATAATGATCTTTGTAGTCTTTGTTTAAAATTACTGGGGTCATCGGAGGATAAGAAAGTTTCTTCAGCCATTGCAGAATGGCAGAAAACTGCTAGAAAATCCGAAAAAAATGAAGAGAAGGTTGACGGAAAGAGTGGCAATGAAACCCGCTCCTCGGATCAGGTTGTTTCTGGGGCATGGTCTTTTCCGTATCCTTATCCTCCTTTCCCTTACCAGTACCCTTTGGGGTTTCCGACAGGTTTTCCGTCTGGTCCTCCACCTTTACCCTTTTTAGGCGATTTGAATGTGCCGAGACATCCAGGTTTTCGTCCTACTTTTGTAAAGAAAATGGACACCATGTAGATGCTTGTCCAAAATTGAAAAAAGAATAGCTTCTTTTGTTCGTATCTGTATTTCTGAACGATACATGTATAGTTAATTTGTTAATTTGTTTTTCGATTTTTCCGTTCCATGGGAATCTAATCCCAAGTGGCTTTCGTCACGCGGAATGGAGGTCGGGGAACTTTTTCTCTGTAATTTTCATTTTAGGAAAATCCTACTAAGAGGGCAAAAATTGACGTTCCTGATTGGGAGCTTAGATCATCGTTTGACCCTAGCAGTTTGGATGTTCGGACATATCAAGATGTTTGTGTGAATTACAGCGGAGAAGTTCTCAGACCTCCATTTACCATCTATCCCGCGGAAAGGGTAGCCGATGATAACGTTTTTGATTTTGAAAATTTGCCATTTAGACTACCAGAATTTTTTATACCCGGAAATTTGCATAATAATTTAGATGCTTGGCGAGAACTTCAACCTAGTAATGAGGTTTTGAATTGGCTAGAAAACGGGGTTATTGTTGACAATTATTTCAGACATTTTAAAGGAAATTACAAGGGGAAATGTTATGATTCAGATTTGCTGCCTAGAATGTACTTTAAAAATGCCTCAAATTGTGAAAACCATGTTGATTTCATTATAGCGACTCTATATGATCGCGTAAGGAATGGATCTATGTCAGTTTGGGGAAGGGTTGGCCATTGTGAGCCTCCTCATTTGGTTATGCCTCTTACTGTAGAGGAAACGAAACCTCGCCTGTGTCATGACGAACGTTTTTTAAACCTCTGGATAGTAGATAAACCTTTCATTTTAGACACTCTGAAAGAGGTACCTAGGTTAGTAAATAAGAACGCTTTTATGACGTCAGTCGACGACAAATCTGGTTACGACCATATTTTTCTTCATAAAGACTCTAGGAAGTATTTTGGAGTACAGTTCGGTGGTTGGTTCTTAGTATACAACACTATTCCATTTGGATTCAAAACTAGTGCCTACATTTATCACAGTACAGGGTTAGTCGCAACTAGTTCCGGTAGACGACTCCTTGTTTACAGTACATTGACGATAGGTTAATTTTAGAGTTTATTAGAGAGAGTTCCTTGTCGCATCTGTTTAAAGCTTACAAGTCACTTTATATAGTTTGCCAAGTACTAGTAAGATTAGGGTATTTTATAGGTCTTAGCAAATCTGTATTTGAACCAAGTCAATTACTTATGTTTTTAGGGATGCTAGTAGATTCCGTAAAGCAAGCTTTTGTACTCCCTGTGAAGAAGAAACAAACTTTTGCGGCTTTAAGGGACTTTATTCTTGCCCATGATAAGGTATCTTTGAAAACTCTGCAACGTTTCACAGGAAAGTGCATTTCGTTTATGTTGGCGGTCCCGGCCGCCAAGTTATTTACAAGGGAGGCAAATATTGCTATTGGTAGAGCTGTTAAGAATAGCAGGCTTATTGATGTTACAAGCAAATTAAGGGAGGAAGTAAGGCATTGGGATTTTCTTGACACTTGGCAGGGTTTCGTACCATGGCGGTCAGAACGCCATCTTCAGATTACTTTAGCTACAGACACTTCGTCTTTTCGATGGGCAGCAGTGGTTGATAAAGGAGAGGTACTTGGAGATTTCTTTGATTCTGATGACGCTCGTCCTATCCACATTAAGGAAGCCGAAGCTTTGCTCAAAACTCTGCTGTCATTAGGTGAGCAATTGATTAATCACAGGGTCGATGCATTCGTTGATAATCAGGCCGTTATTGCTTCTTGGCAAAGAGAAGGGGGAAAGTGTAGCGATCTGAATGAGGTCATAAAGTCAATACTTGATTTTACTCAACAACGCAATATAGATTTGCATCTAGAATATGTCCCTTCAGAGTTAAATCCTTCAGATACACCCTCTAGAACTTTGACTTTGCAGGATTGTCAGTTGTCTCAGAAGGCTTGGAAAATTATTGAACAAAAATTTGGTCCCCATACAGTTGACCTAATGTCGCTTGATTCTAATGTAATGTGCAACAGTGACGGGAAAGCCTTGAAACATTTTACCCCTTACCGTGTTAATATGTTTGCTCAGGATGTGTCAGCTGAAGGTAACCCTTACGTGTATCCACCTTTTTGTCTTGTTTCTTCAGTTTTGCAATTTTTAGTCGAGCAAAAACCCAGTGCATGTACATTTGTATTCCCAATGTCATTTCCGTTACCTATTTGGTGGCCAAAAATGTGGTCTTACGTAAGAAATCATGTAGTTCTTGGGGATGTAGGCGACGATTCTGTTATATTGATACCTACGAATAAGGGTTTTCAACCGGGAAAGCTTTTTTGCAAACTTATCGCAGGCAGACTTGTTTTTTTAATTTTAGGTGACACCAGGTGTCCCCAGGATTTGGAAACCTGCTATACCTTGCCAGTCTTGTGCTTATCCAAATGATGAAGGTTCGAATTTCTGTCAGGAATGTGGTCATCAGTTTACGACGGGCACTTTACAATCTATGGGTGTTTTTGACCGTGTATCAGAGGAAAGGTTGCGATACTTGGATAACTTGGTTGAAGATACACCTTATCAGAGTAAAAAGTCGGCTTTAGAGAAGGAATTTTCGAAGTTTTTAGCATATTACTCAAAATCAATTTACACTGCTTATAATGAAGATATCAGGAAATTTCTTGTTTTCAAGGACAAAATGGGGAAAACCCAAATTCATTGTAATACCTGCCCTAACTTGGCAAAAATAGGCGTTCATGATTGCGATTGTCCTTTAAGGCTAGGTTCGGGTACAGTTCAAACTACTATTGGTCAGTTGAAATCAATTTTTAAACGCTTTGGGAGGGGAGATAAATGGAATGAAGAGCTCAAGTATGGTAACCCAGCTTCGAGTGAAAAAGTTTTTAGATATTTAGGGGCTATTCAACACGAGCAGGCCATGTCACATAGAATAGTTAAGCAGGCAAACCCATTATTTTTTGAGAAACTTCGGAAAATTGCTTTGTACATTGACTCTCAACTTGTATTAGAAAGTGAAGTCGCGAAAAAGTTTGTATTGTTACGAGACCAGGCCTTTTTCAGTTTTTTGCAGGGGATAGGGCATCTGATCTTAGTCACTGTCTTTCCCAAGATATCAAGCGTTTGAGTGATGATTCTGGGTTCCTGATAACCCACACTGTTGGTAAAACACTAAAAAACGGTAGAAAGAACGAATTTAAGCTTTTGCGAATGGATGACCATACTGTGTGTCCAGTTTTTGCTCTGGAAAAATACGTTTCTGGTGCTAGGGAATTGAATCTTGATTTGTCGGTAGGTTATATATTTCGAATTCTTGATCATAGTAAGAAAAATGTGTTGGAGGCCCCGGTTTCACACTCGTGTATGTATAGCAGGTTAAAGTTCTATCTTCAAACGCTTAATATTTTCGAGGGTGAAACCCCGCATTCTTTGCGGTGGATGTACAATTACGTTGGCCGTCTCTGGGTTCGGTAATACAAAGGAAATAATTAATCATGTAGGGTGGTTTTCTGAAGACAGTTACGTTAGGTACTCGAGGGTCAATTATCTTGTAGATAATTCCGTAGGTTCACTTTTCAAGGAGGTCGCTAATCTGCCAGAATCCGCAAAGAAAATTTATGATAAATGGGGAGATGCTACTCAATTGTCGTCAGCTTTCTCTTCTTAGAGTATTAAAACTTGTTTATAAACTTGTATGAATTTGTTTATATCCTTAGTGTATTTGTTTTGTAGAAATTTTGCTTTGACTGTATTTGTACATGTATTAATAAATTCTGCAAAGGTTAATACATTTTGTTCTTGATTTCATATCTTCCGGATATCTGGTCATGAGAATGTTTACCGGCAGTATATTTTATGATTTGCTTGCGATCGAACATTTATAATTATAGATGCGTGGGTATATTGTAACGCAGTTACCGTCCGTCCGTCCGTCCGTCCGTTACATCCTTGTGGACACTCTAGAATGAACATTTGATCAAACTTGGTACATTGTTAGTCCTTATCAAGACCCTGAACGCTATCGATTTTCAAGGTCAATGGTCAAGTTTAAAGTGGGATTCAGAAATTTTTTGTCTGTAGTATTCTTGTGGACACTGTAGAATCAACATCCTTCAATGGATTTTTTTTACCAAACTTGGTACCTTGTTAGTCCTTATCAAGATCTGGAACCGCATTGATGTTCAAGGTCATTGGTCAAAAGTCAAGGTCACAGTATGACTTAAGTTTATGTCATAAAGATCGTCAAAAACAGTTTGGGTGTCAAACATGCATAGTCTAACAATGAAAGATACTGAGATGCAGAGTAAAATGTACTCGAGGCGACAATCCAACAAAACAGCAATTTTAGTTGTTTAATACTGTGAGTTTTGGTTAGTTGTGGATGAGTTTCGGGGGTTAAGTGTTGGGTGAATCTGAAATTTGATTGAAAAGATGGTTTTTTTGGTGTTTAATGTCGAGAAGTCTGGTATCTGGTTATGCGTACCTAAATTTTATGCTCCAATACTAAACAGTATTCAGTTACTTGGAGTGTGGTGTCTCTTAGGATAGTCTTATACCGTAAATGTATAAAAGTTTAGGAAACTAAGAGTATCTCCCTCGTACAAAGCTCTGTCCTTAGCTTTTTTTAAAACTTTTTGATCGTTTTGGCATTATTTCTGCTGTACAAACTTTTCGATGTTGTTTTGGTTTTCCATATTTTTAGGCCTTGAGCACAAATGATATTTGTCGAAATGCGCATATTGTGCATTAAATTTGGTACCATAGATTGTTATTTTATAAACCGTAAACACATACATGTAAAAGTTAGGAACGGTCATGGGTTCTTCATTGCTGGGTTACTTGACCTTTGACCTTTTTCAAGGTCACAAGGTAAAGGTCACAATCAAGGTCATGACCCCAAATTATAGGTTTTTGATGTTTTTGAGACTATAACTGTCTTTTATAAAGTGATTTTCATTAAACATTCAAATTATATTCATAGTAGGTGCATAGAGTCTTCAAAGTTCTTCAGAGTTACTTCCTCAAGGTCACAGGGTCAAAGGTCAATGTCAAGGTCATGACTATCAAATTCTTGTTTTTTGACATTGAAGCCAAACTAAAACTGCATTTTGATGTATTTAATATTATTTTATGCATTTTTAAGTGTTTTGAAAGTTTTTGTCTAATTTTACATTTGTTGTATTTTTGAGGGGTGCAAAATTGAGAACTGAAAAGTGATTTTCGTTGATTACTTGAATTATATAGTTTATCTATGGGGTCTTCAGTATTGAGTTAAGCCTAGAACCTGTGTTTTAACGTTTTTTAAGTTATATTTCTTTCTCAAACGAATTAAGGCATAGTTGAAATTTCTGGATGGGAAGACCCTTCAATATGAGTTCTAGTTTGTTATGTGATTATTCTGCTATATATGGGCACTGTGATTATCAATAAATAAATTTGTTTTTGTATAAAACATGCCTTTCTTAAATGCTATTCTTCATGAAGAGTATAAATATATATGATTTAAATGTTAACCAGGCATGTCTAATGCTTCAGACATCCAATGGAAAAAATATATCGTAATGTTGTCACATACTTAGATGTTTATATATGAGTGTGTGTGTTTGTGTGTGTATATATATATATATATATATATATATAATGCCTGAAAATCAACCCAACAGTGTTAAAAGTGAATGACAGGTTTTCGTTCTTCCCTCAGCGGGATTTGAACTCACGCTGGTGTGTGACATCTATTGCTCCATCGCCTGCACTGTGTCCAGCACCCTTGACCACTCGGCCAACTACGCTGTATAGAAGTTGCCTTTAAATTTACAAGGGTTCTTTAGTCTAGTATTAGAATGACCAAAAAGTAAAAACAAAAGACAGACCAACAAATGTGCTGGTGCCTCACCTGAATTTGTTGTGGTTCTGAATGATGAACTAATAACAGGTTATTTCCCTTCTGATGTGAAACCGAAAAAGCAGTTAACTACAAATTTTTATCCATGAACTTTTATACACTATGTCTGAAGAGATTCTAACATCACTCAATGTATTAATGATTTCTTCCACGGTATCAAGAATGTCATACTACTCTACCTTTCATTGTCCTCCACCCAACATACCAATACAACAGGCAATAAGAGGCTTGTTTTTGACACACAAAGTCAAAGCAATGAAATTGCTGACATGAGCTTCTTCCCTTGGATTGGATGTTATAGTTTATCATCAACTTTCACCATTATTTGAGCTAAGATACCAAAGGGGCAATCAGAAACCTCAAATCAAAAACCAAATATGCCATGGCCATACAAAGACACAAAGACAAACACTGATTACAAAATATAACACAGAAAACTAAAGATAGAGCAACATGAACCCCACTAAAAACCAGGGATTAGATCAGGTGCTCCAGATGGGTAATCATCTCCTGCTCCACTAATGGCACCCGTAATGTTGCTCGTGTTAAAATCCAGTTATAAGTCACATTCGGTGGTAAGTCATGAATAAGGAAGGAAAGACTGGACTGTGATGATGATGACAAACGGAACATATCAGTGGTCATTTGTGACGCAGATATACTGTAATGGTCGACTAAGTTGTGGTGGTGACCGTAAAACTTTCGAAGTGATGACTTCAACTTTACCATCAGGAACTCTTGGCTGAGTAGCTTCCTTGTAAGCAGCAACCCTTTATCAAGAAAATCCCTATAGGAAGCACAAGCTCTGGAATATTGTATAAGCTGAGATATATATACTCTATATGCAGGTGCAGCTGGAATGTTGCTATACATAAATGGAAAGTTCACAATGGGAAAGTCGAAATAATCTCTTTTGTCGTAAAGTTTTATTCTCAACCGGCCATCATTGTCAATTTCTAGGTGTAGCTCACAAAAATGCATCCCCTCAACAATGCCCAGTTGGTTTCAATGTTATTTTCCTATCTCATCAAGGAATGAATTACTTTCTATATAGTTTTCCAATCACATGATTTAACCTTGCATGTGAATATCAAGTTTTACAGTGATTAGATTTAAACTGGTAAGATTTAGTTATTGTTTTGTGCCTCTTCTTCAAAGTAACATAGAAAGATAACTCTGGCTCTTATAAATATTCCAATATCCAAACAATATGTGGATCTCCATATAACAATAAACAAGCATAGGGTTTCATAGAAATCTGCCCTAAATTGCAAAAGAATTCAGTCACACACTTACACTGTACATTGTCTGATTTTCAAATCTCCATGTGATGGTAAAAAAAGTCTCATAGTAATCTGATGGAGTTGGCAGTAGCTAACTTATAGTATATTGTGCCTATTTTCAAGGTGAGGAAGTCAACAATGGTAACATATTCTGGTCAAACTGACAAACTGATATGCAAATCTGCATAATGTGATAAACATTTGTACATAACAGTGATAAGTATGGGAGGAGTTGCAGTCGCAAGCTTATACTGTATTACAGCCTATTTTCACAAAGAGCAGAAACTAAAAAAAAAAATATTGACTAAAGCGATATGCAAATATGGTGATAAAAAACTTCAAACTTAGGAAGAGTTAAAAGGTCGTGAGCTTTTGTGACATACATGACAATGACACAGCATAACACCTTTGCAGAGGGAAGACACAAATAGTGTGGTTTGTCATTTGTATGGAACAACATCAGTTTTATCACTGTTGTCAAATTTTACAATTGGATTTGACATTCCGTATGTAAAAGATTTAAGCTCTTCATAAAGAAGTAAATATCCATAATTGTAAAATCTCAAAAAGGTCTACTTCCCTTGATCCTGCAGGATGTGGAAAAGAAACTCTCCAGATATATACTCTTCATGGCAGACAGAAATTGCACTGTTTGAATCATTTACTGTAAACAAGATGTGGACATATGATTTTCATTGCTATATTTTTTAATATTCTGATACACTGGACTGATTGATGATGTTATTAGCTATATTTCATGGAATACAATACAGTGAACTCTGCCACTCTTGACACTTGTTTAACATCATATACTTGTATCTCAAAGAAATGTATTTATGACCATAATAATCACATTTGTCTTGAATATTTTATATAGTAAACATAAAAGTGAAGTGATAAAAACATTAACTGTTCATTTTGACCACAGATAGAAGTAAACTTTCTGCCAAGCTGGAAGGTACTGAGCCAAAGGACCTGTAAAATAAGAAGACCAAAAAAGTTAGCAAATAAAAATGTAAAGGTATTAGCTTTTTCAACATATAAAGTCTATATTAAAAGAGTTTTAACCCCCTGTATCCAATGGGGGGACTTACCAGCAGGGTAGTAAATGGGTAACCATAGAAAATGAAGGTTTATGATTCATCTTATATGACAAAGGTAAATGGATGCTTTCCTAGAATTGATTGTTTTTTCA
Source organism: Lithophaga nigra (assembly GCA_028566555.1). NCBI lineage: Eukaryota > Metazoa > Mollusca > Bivalvia > Mytilida > Mytilidae > Lithophaga > Lithophaga nigra. Next base: position 127 of record JAOXYJ010834522.1, on the reverse strand, counting down.
GCAATTCTCCACAAGTACTGGTCATAACACGAAAATTTCTGGAATTTCTTTAAACTGGCTCAGAAACAATACCACCCCTCCCACCCCTGCCTCACGAAAATTTCAAGATATCATTTGAAAAAATTCT